>CAUYLG010030511.1:0-174285 GCA_963573385.1 Cacajao melanocephalus
GCGGTAAGGACGACCCCAAATGAGTAAGGAATAAATTTGTATGTTTTCCTTTGTTCATTGTACTCTCGTGGCAAGATGGCTAGCAAGAGCACCCTTCCTGCAGTCCAGAAGGTAAAAATTGCGTTGCTAAAAAATCCTTCGCCTCAGTGCTATTTTTTCTTTGTGGCACCGTGCATCTATTTCCAACACAAGCCAGTAGTAGTTAAATAACATATGGAAAGCCAAAGATCTTCAAGTCAGTGTTGGAAATCAAGTTTAGCTGGCTCCAAACCTGTGCTGTGTCAGCTACTCCCCAGTTCTTTTTTCTCAATTTTCTCAGGTGGAAAATTTAAAAAGCCCCTTTAATAATACTAATATATTACTGAAAATGAGAGACAATCATTATGGCCGTGAGTCTGAATACTGATAGCAATTTTTCAAGCAAAAATAAACACTTTTGGGGGTGAGAGAAAACATTTTTGATAAAAAAAAAAAAGGCTTTTCCAAGGAGATTCAGTTTGATGTGCATGGTCTAGATTTTCTGTGATCTTCTGTGATCTAAGGAAAGGCCTAAAGGATTGGAAGTTTTGAATGCTTAATATGTTCCTGGGGCCATGTATCCTTCTTTTATATTACTTGTCTTGGCTTGATATCTGACAAGATGTATACAGTAGAACATACACAAAGGTCAAGCTTAAGGGCTTGTTATGTAGGTATCATTGGCTCTTTTCTTCATTTTTACTATTTATGAAGCTTAGCTTTTCTTTCTATAGATCCTGGTTTCTATTGGGTATCATATTCCTTCTCCTTGAAGAGCTCTCTTTAACATTCCATTTGGTTAAGGTCTTCAGGTGATAAATTCTCTCTACTTGGTTTTTCTGAAAAAGTCTTCATTTCACCTTTATTTTTGACAAAATATATTTCACTGGATATACAGCTCCAGGTTAACAGTTGTGTTTTTTTCAGTACTTTAAAAATATTGCTTCATTGACTTATGGTTTGCACAGTTTTTGTTGAGAGGTTGGTAGTAATCCTTATCTTTATTTTTCTGTATGTTATATGTCCTTTTTTTTGGTCTGACTGCCTCTGACTTTCTATTTGTTTTTGAGAAATGTGATTACAATATATCTAGATGTGTTTTCTTGAAAATTACCCTGCTTGGGATTCTCTAAGCTTCTTTGGTCTGTGGTTAGATGTATTTTATTATCTTTGGAAAATTTGTGGCTATTATCTTTCCAAATATTTCTTCTCTCCAGCTTTCTTCTCTTTCTGGGACTCCATTATAATCATGTTAAAAAAATGTTATTGTTCCATCAGTCTTGGTCTCAGGCTTCTCTCTTTCTCTTTCTCTCTCTCTCTCTCTCTCTCTCTCTGTGTGTGTGTCTTTCTTTTCCTCTTCATTCTTTTATTTTTCTCTTTGTGTTTCAACTTGAGTAATTTACATGGCCCTATCTTCAGCTTCACTGATTCATTTCTCAGCTATGTCAAATCTACTAATGAGCCTGTCAAAGACATTCTTTATTTCATTTCCACTAACATAGTTTTGTTTTTGTTTTTAATTTATGACATTTCCATTAAACCCTTTTTTGTAGTTTTCATCTTTCTGATAAAATTTTCTATCTCTGCACATACTGTCTGGTCTTTTATTAGATTATCAAATGTATTAATCAACTATTTTCAAGTCTCTATATCACAGCCCTAACAACTATATTATCGGAGTCCGGACTGTTAGTTGTTTTGTATCCCCAGAATGGATTGTTTTTTTCTTTCTGTTTGTGTATGTGTGGCAGTGGAGAGCTTCCCAATTCTTTTTGTATGCCGGACACTGTGGCTAGAACCCTAACTACCATTTCTATTTCAATAACCATTTACAAGCCATATCAATAAGAGTAAGGCAGTGGTAATTGGTTCTACACGTCCAGATGAGATTTTAACAGATAGTTGGTGCATGACACACAGGTCTGGAGTTGCCATGAGTTCGCAATGGTAGTGACTAGCCCAACTACTCTGGCTACATACAGAAGTCCTACAACACTCAAATAGCTTGGATAAGAGTTAAAAGTAGTTTGGCTCACTGTTCCATTTTTGATTCAACTCTGTAAATAAAGGAGCCATGCATGTTTTATCTCTTTGTATTTATTATTTTCTGAATGAATGAATAAGTGAGCTACTCCTGGGTCCAGCTGCTAGCGAGGATTTTTTTTTTTTTTTTTTTTTTTTTGAGACGGAGGCTTACTCTGTTGCTCAGGCTTGAGTGCAGTGGCAGGATCTTGGCTCACCACAACCTCTGCCTCCCAAGTTCAAGTGATTCTCTAGCCTCAGCCTCCCAAGTAGCTGAGACTACAGGTACACACTACCACGTCTGGCTAATTTTTTGTATTTTTAGTAGACACAGGGTTTCACTGTGTTGGCCAGGCTGGTATCGAACTCCTGATCTTGTGATCTGCTCGCCTCGGCCTCTCAAAGTGCTGGAATTACAGGTGTGAGCCACCATGCCCAGCCTAGAGAGGGTTTTTTAAGTGGTATTCCAAACTCTGTACAAGAACAAAAATAAACAAATCAAGCCACAGCATGAATTTCAGGGAAAATATAATTAAGAGTAGACATATAGGAAAGTCCTCTAGCACTAAAAACAAAAACAAAAATATAGTTGAAATTAGACCCTGGTTTAAATAGAGATGCTTTTGCCCAATGTAATGCCCATGTGACACAGCTAAAGCTGCCCTGAAACCATGTGTCTTTAAGAAACAGAATGCCTGTGACAAAAATGTTTTCCTTTGTAAACAGACCAGCTGAGACCAGTTAGAACCAAGATAGCTGACCATAGGTCTTCAAAAAGACCTCAGGCTTTATTATAATCTCATTTCCATGCTAAATGACATTCCCACCAGTGCCATGACAGTTGACAGTCACCATGACAATGAGTGTAAGAGACCTTAACAGGACAAAAAGGAAGGCAGCACTGCAGGTCCAGGAAGTTCATTTCCTACATCTGGAAAAGGCATGAATATTCCCCCCTGGCTTTTAATATCCAACCCCTTCTTTAGAGGAACTCTGTATTTGAACTCCCTCACCCTTCACTAGTGGAAAAGTTGATCTGTGAGCCCTGCTCCTGCTTCTCAATTCCACAACCATTGAATAAAGCCTGCACTGCTTGACACTCACTTTCAGTTCATGTATCAGCTTCATGACTCTGAACAGGAGAATACTCAAGCTTTGGGGAACCAGCTTTGCCAATAACAACGCCAACAGAACTTGATAGGCAAAGCAAATTTCACTGAATACTAATTAACTAATTAATTAAATGGTTCTTGGACCATTGGCTAGTTATCTGAGAGGGAAAAGTCTGCATTAAAAAAATATGTGACCCCTTCAGAATCTTTCTCAACACCACATTCCAGATGGCCACTACCAATCAACTGGAGTTAGCATCTAACTGGAACTTATTTGCCATTCCTTATTTAGTATCTTACTTCTAACAGATTTTAAAAAATAATGATCTCAAAGGTTTCCATGCACAGAAATAGATGATATTTTTGACAGCTGATCTTTGGGTAGTCAAAGACGTTCCTAAGTGCCTAAGTTCCTGAACAAGTCACAAAGGAGCAAATCAATAAACGTGATCACATAAAAATTTAAAATATCTTTCTAACAAAAACCTGGCTGAGTGCAGTGGCTCATGTCTGTAATCCCAGCACTCTGGGAGGAGGAGGTGGGCAGATCACTTGAGGTTAGGAGTTCAAGACCAACCCGGCCAACATAGTGAAATCATTCTCCAGTAAAAAAGATTCAAAAATCAGCCAAGTGTGATGACATGTGCCTATGGTCCCAGCTACTTGGGGGGCTGAGGCATGAGAATCACTTGAACCTGGAAGGTGGAGGTTGCAGCGAGCGGAGATTGTGCCACTGCACTCTAGCCTGGGTAACAGAATAATAATCTGTCTCAAAAACAAACAAACAAACAAAAAACCTAATTAACAACATGAAAAAAATATATTTATATATAATATTTTTGAACAAATATAATACCAAAAAATTATACATACTGTGACCTGGATGTTGACTGTCACACCTCTAGCATGACTGAAAGCAGGATGCCTAGTCTGTATAAGCCTCAGTTTCCTCATCTCTAAGATGGAGCTACTGATACTTCTCACCCCACAGGATTGCTGTAGGTTCAAATGAGTTAATCTTAGTCTGCATTGCTTCACAGCAAGCATCGTGTAGTAAAGACGTGTTTGCTACTGTTACTGTTGTTTCCAACTGAAGCTGTACCTTCAATATTTAGAACTAATTAATATGTATTGTTCCATTATAAGTATATGATCATTGACGTTTTTAAACTAAAACTTTTAAAAACAATTAAGATTTTTCATAATCATAATTAAGACCTTTCTGGAATCTTTTCTTCCAATTATATATTTATGCTCTCTTTAGTGCAAGTATGGATTTTACTGCATGCATTGTTCTGTCCTGCTTTGTCATTTACTATTTGCTATAGTCTGGCTACATACAGAACATTTGAATGTAGAACACTCAATAACTTGGATTGTAACACTCAAAGTCTTGAATTCTCCCCTGTGTCATTAAATGTCTTAAAAAATCTGAGCCGGGTGTGGTGGCTCACGCCTGTAATCGCAGCACTTTGAGAGGCTAAGGCGGGCAGATCACGAGGTCAGGCGATTAAGACCATCCTTGACAACATGGTGAAACCCTGTCTCTACTAAAAATACAAAAAAAACTAGCTGGGTGTGGCAGCGAGTGCCTGTAGTCCCAACTACTCGGGAGGCTCAGGCAGGAGAATTGCTTGAACACAGGAGGCAGAGATTGCAGTGGGCCAAGATTGTGCCACTACACTCCAGCCTGGGTGACAAAGGGAGACTCCATCTCAAAAAAAACTAAAATAAATAAAAAATCTGATTTTTACCCTATTGCATTTAACCATTCCATTTTCAGACATTCTGGCAGTTTCCTTAACTTTATTATAACAAATAATGCTGTGAGAAATATTATTATATAAACATGTTTCTAGTTGTTTCCAGGCATAGTGAAGATATTCAACACGTATTTGTTTGAATGGAGAGGGGGCTAAATGGATGAACAGAAAAATGGTTGAATGTGTGAATGTTAAGCACTGGAATATAAAGATCTGAAGAAGATATGAAGGTCCAAGTATATCCATTGACAGGTGAAGTAAGAATTCAGATTATTTTAAAGATGCAAGAGTCTTGACAATATTCAAATACTGAACAAAGAGTCGGTGGTTATGACTGTAGACTGAGGATGGAGTGAGTATGATTGATGAGTGCAGATCCCTAGAGAGAGGAAAGGGATGAGATCCAGAACACATGTGGAGGGTAATTCCTTCAGGAGTCAACCTTTTTTTTTGTGACTAGAGAGAAGGAAGCAAGGATGCAAGGTTGAGTGCTCATGCAGGTGTGTGTAGAAGCAGGAAGAAAATTGAGAGAGTTCTGAGACTCCAAGGGTCCCTTTTTGTTAATACCAGCATGGCTCTTCCAAAGTGGAGGGGCAAAAGGATATGAAATCAGAGTTTGGAGAAAGGATGAAAGTTAGAGAGAGCTGTCCTAGATCCCTGCAGAATTTGAGAAGAGGTTGGGAAGGATGACACAGAGGGATGGCCAGGCAGCTCTGAAGTGTGGGTTGAACCTGGAAGCTTCACAATGCCATGTAGAGCAGGGAGAATTGTCACTGGGCTTCCCTGGAAGGGAGAAATAGAAGGACAAAACAAGGAAGAGAATGACTTGAGGATCTGCGCAAGAATATGAGTGTTGCGGCAACCCAAATCTGGGTCGAATGTTATCAGAATGGTGAAGGTGAGAGAGAAAGGAGCAGGTCTACTGCAAGATGATCAAAGGAACAACTTCTTGGAGGTTCTTCAGAGTCTCAAACAGAACGAAGGGGGTTAGAGAAAGAAAGAGCCAGGATGATAGGTGACCGGTCAGAGAGCTCCCAGGGGAGAGGAATTTAAGATTTTAGAAGCAGATAAATTACAGGGACATGTTCAAAACAGGGCCTTGATACCAAATGCCCAAAGTAAAGTGCCAGAACATGCCAGTGGGTCGAGAAGCTCAATGGCCATCTGGTCAAGGCCAAGGGACATCTAATCATCCAGAATAAGGGTGAGTCTCGGAGCAAAGTGGGAGACAAACGCCCAGTGTGAATGTTTTCTGTGAATATGGGGCATTGACTCAACTGAATAAATGACCAAGGAAAAAGGGTAGAAAGTGCAAACAAGATGGCGGAATCTTCCTACCACAGAGCACAGGGAGGAGCCTAAGCGTGGCCTCGAGGAGGGAGTCTCAGGGGAGACATGAGATTTCAATAAACAAAAGGAGGGGGAAGAAGGGCCTTTTAAGCCTAAGCTGCACGGTGAGCAGAGTCAGAGTTCCTGACTGTTGGGAAACCAGGAGGAAGGATGGAGAGGGCAAATCTATGTGACCAAGGCGGTGTTGATCCCACAGCACTTAATGGCGGGACTCTTGCACCAGGGAGACTTGCAGAGTCATGAGTAATGGAAAGTGTGTTCCAGTTGTCAAAATACACGAATAAAATGTATTTTATGGGGTGTTATTTTTAGTTTTATAAGGCCAGATGTTCCAGCTGTACATTGCCTTACGTGCCTACATTTCCTGGAAGCGACAGCGTCTCCATTTTCCTGACAGTCTGGAAATCCCTCGCTTGGCCTCCATTATCCAGAGTCTGCTCTCCTATGGTCTCACTTATCTGGATCCTAGAAACGACAGTAGAGGGAACACATCAGGACCCCGGACAGCCAGCATAGGTGTCACAAAGCCCACGGGCTTTACTTGCTGGATATCAGCCACAGCCTATTTTATTTTCAGGCAAATTTTAACAAAGTTCAGTTGTTTAGTTTCCTAACCCAGAGCTACATTGCAGGTTCTGCTGTTAAACACTGAAAGGAAGAGAGGGAATAATAAATCAAAAGGATCAAGTCACAAAGAGGCCAGGCAAGAGAAACACGAGAGGCTGCCACGTTACAGGATCATCAGAAACAGCTGAGGGCGGACACAGAAAAGCTAGGAAATGAAGCGACGTATAGTTTGCTGCCATTGCTCTGCTCTAATCTTGTAGAACTCTGTGGAATTCTGTCATGATAAAACAGTTCATTTCATTTGAATTGGGGATCCCCGAGGTCTGATCCCCAGAGTCCCCAAGCCCACCTTTCCCTTCTTGGCCATCCAGCTTCCTGGGGAGCCCTTGCATCTCTCCCACAGCTGCCACCTTGCTGTCTTCTCAGCCCTCAGACCAGGTGCAAACTCAAGGACCTTTTCTCCTCAAGGGTTTTATGAGGGTTTGGGGCCAGAAAAACAAAAAGAAAACAGAAAGGGTGACAAAATAGATATATGAGGAAGTTTTAAAGACCAAGACATTCTCCAAGTAGCCATTTTCTGGTCAATAAATATTTGTTGGGTAAATTAATGATCTGTTTAGAAATGAGCTCTGACATCAGCCCAGCTTTCCTGGCCTTTTTCTGAACCAGCAGCCTCAGCTGTCCCCTGGAAATCACCACGTTTTATGTCTATCAGATGCCTTAGACACTTGGGGTCGGGAACAGATTCTTGGTCCAAGCATAAGTAGACTTCTGGGATAAGGTTGGGGGCTCCTAGGGAACCCAAACACACACATATATTCCCCTAGGTGTCCCTTCCCTCTTCTCATCCACCAGCCCCTCCTTTAGGACACTTTCTCCAGCCCACAGTTTCAAAGACGGTTCTAAGCTCATGGGTCAGTAGATCTAAGAACCGGCTTCTACTCAGAGTCATCTGTGCATGCAGAGAATTCCTGGAGCGTCTCTTGCGGTGGCCTATTTTGATTATTTCCTGGTATAAAGAAATAAAAACTTGTCAAGGTAGGCAGATCACGAGGTGAAGAGATTGAGACCATCCTGGCCAACACGGCAAAACCCCGTCTCTACTGAAAATACCAAAAAAAATTAGCTGGGCGTGGTGGCACGCACCTGTAGTTCCAGCTACTTGGGAGACTGAGGTAGGAGAACTGCTTGAACCTGAGAGGCGGAGGTTGCAGTGAGCCGAGATCGCACCACTGCACTCCAGCCTGGCAACAGTGTGAGACTCTGTCTCCAAAAAAAAAAAAAACAAACCAAAAAAGAGAGAAATAAAAACTTGTCAAATATATTTTAGAGAAATGCATAAAATGACTCACATGTTACGTGTTGTGGTGGCTCATGGCTTGCTCATCAGTTGTGGAGGGTTCCCTCTGTGGTCCCCTGCACTCCAGATCCCTGCAGAATTCATGAACGGTTACATGGTTCACACGCAGCTCTCTCCTCCCCAGTCCCAGATGACTCAGTGTAGTGAGTAGCCTGCCATCCCTTCTTCTCAACACATAAGGGGCTGTGTGTGTGACAGTGGTGACACAGAGATCCCATGGAGCAGGGATTCTTGTCTTGAAATAACTTAAAATCTGCCTAGAGAGACTTTTGAGAATCAGGTGAGTGGTGCAGAGCATGACTTCACACACGATGAAGTCTTCAGTTCAACTCCCCAGTCACTCAGTGCAAAACCTTGATTCATCACCTATCATGTGCCAGATGTGTGTGAAATAATAGAATTACAGAGATATATCACTCAGTCTCTAAACCTGAGAATCCCGGAGTCTGAGAGGGCAGACAGACGTGTGAACAGAGAGCTCCAGTTCAATGAGGTAGACATCCGAAAGCACTCCAGAATTTCTGGTTTGGGTAACTCAGGGATGGCAGTGCTTTTGTCTTAGCTGGAGACCAGAAGGAAAGGAGGCTGCAGGGGAGGACAGTGGGTCCAGGTCAGGACATGTCCAGTTAATTGTGCCTTAAGTGGAGATTTACTAAGACCCTTCTCTGAGCCAGCACCGTGCTAGGCTTTGAGAGCAGCAGAGACCGTCCCTGCCCTCAAATAATTTAGTGTGGAGCAGAGTGAGTCTCACACAACGTAGTTTGGATGCAGAATGGCACAGAGGAAGGGTGGGGGTCTGGCTAAGGATGAAGAGGAAAGCATCTCTTGCACACATGTCGGCGAGGGGAAGGGTACAGAAATGCACCCTGCTCTGGGAGTCCCAAGGAGAGAGGCTGCAGGAAAGAGAGGGGTCCCTGTCAGACAGGCAGCACAGCCCATGAACAAGAGTGACTGAGTGAGGAAGGCATCCCCCCATTTCCTCTGAGAACACAGTTCTGGGGACTTGAGGACAGCAGAGCTTTTGATGAGCTCCTGCAGCCAGCAGCACCTGAGGTGACAGCATCTTCCCCACGGCAGCCACAGGGTTCTGGGCCTTAGGTCTTCCTGGCAGTGATCTCGGCACTGCACAGCAGAGCAGAAGTACCTGCAGTAACTCTGAGCAGCCAGGCTTGGGCAACACTGGGCTCCCAGACATCCATCTGTGAGTGTTTGAGAGGCCCAGCGTTTCTGCACTTGGCAGGTGGCTGCAGGGATCACAAGCGGGTCTTCAGTGCCCAGGAGTCCCCATTTGCACAGACACCTGCCAAGGCCTGAGAAGGACATGCTACCGGACAAGACATCATCCGCTGAGTGCAGTGGTGCTGGGGAAGGGAGAACTGAACGCTGGCAGCAGGAAGGTCGTCCTCACAGCAAACACGATTCACGCTGCTGCTGACTGACATATATTCTATCACGTGCCAGGTGCAGTTTCTGTTGAAGCATTTTTTGAAAGCAGCGTGATCTGAATTTCCAATACACCCAACAGGCAGTAAAGCCCCATTGACACAGCGATTGCTGGGACCTCCCCAAGGTAGTTAACACATGAGCACTCCTGTTTCATTCCACAGGAATTAGGGAGTGTCTGTCCCTAACATCAGGAAGCACAGGGTCTGGTGAGGAAAGAGCCCCTGGAGGAGCTGATGTCTGGCCACTTCAGCACCACCTGGAGGTGCCTCTGTTACCTGGTGGGCAGAATCAAATACTCAAGATGAGAGACTGCTCCATTCCAGAGGACCTTGCCCATCTTCCTCATCTGGGAATGACAAGAGGCAGGGATAGGGTAGGGACAGTCCATTCAGGCCCCTGGCCTAGTTCCTCTCCTCCAGGGCTTTTGTGGAAATGATTCTGGAAAGGTTGGAGCCAAGATGTGCCACTGCCTGGTCCACTTGGCCGCCTCCCGAGCATGCATGGGGAAGAAACGGACACTTCCCTCTGAGCCACTGAAGCATCTACTCCTCCAAAGAACCAACCAGAGAGGGGCAGAGCTGCTGGCCACTCCCAGCGTATCCTCCCAAAACTAGGAGCTTGTCCTCCCAGGATGGTGCCAGGCAGCTTTGTTGTCGGGTAGGAGACGACACTTTTCCAGGAAGGCTCCTTCCTGCCCTCTCCTAAAGGCAAACCTAACCAGAATCCAAGCCAATCCTAAAGCCAGGCCAGACGAAAAATTCCTATATTTCAACATTTATTAGAATATAAACTTAAAGGTGAAATTTTGCCAACTTAAAGTCCTGGGCTGGCTACCCAGGTGGAGGGCTTGTTGTCCTTGTTGATGTCATTATTTTTCAAGAAACATCATAGACTAAGCAATGCGGCAATGAAGAATTCACTCCGATGAATGTCCCAATGCCACATGAGCTTTGCTCTTTTCTCCAATGGATTTTCCTGTAGAAGCAGAACAGACTCAGCCATATTTTACTTTTACAAATCTATTACTTAATACAAGACCAATTTTAAACATTTTTTGACCATATGATGCCCTTCAAACTATTGTTTTCACTTGGTGTCTTTAATTTCTGCCCTTCATTTCCCACACTTCTTTCATTTTGACCACTACAAAATAGTGACTTGGCAGTTGGGCTATACCACATTGCCATATGCTTGGTGTACTGGAGGTTTTTATTTGATTTTAAGCTACTGGAAAAAAATGGGACTTACTTCAGTGAAGTGTGAAAAGTTCTGTTTCTTTGTGTCCTGTCAGTGTGCATTTTGATTGCATGACGATTTCAGGTTTGCTAATCCCTGGTAGCAGAGATCATGTCCTGCCTGGAGTCAGACAGGTATCAAACATTCTGCCCCAAACCCTCATGAAGCTGGCAGGGCACGGGAATTGTCCTCACTTGCCTGTGAAGAGAGCCTGTGATATACAGTTGCATGTGGAACTGACTGTTATAGCACAAAGTTAATTAATTTTTTTTTTGAGACAGAGTCTCACTCTGTCACCCAGGCTGAAGTGCAGTAGTGCAATCTTGGCTCACTGCAACCTTCGCCTCCTGGGTTCAAGTGATTCTCCTGCCTTGGCCTTCTGAGTAGCTGGGATTATAGGCCATGCACCACAACGCCTGGCTAATTTTTGTATTTTTAGTAGAGATGGGGTTTCGCCATGTTGGCCAGGCTGGTCTCAAACTCCTGGCCTTAAGTCATCTGCCTGTCTTGGCCTCCCAAAGTGCTGGGATGACAGGTGTGAGCCACCGTGCCTGGCATAAAGTTAATTAATTAATACCCTCATCCATTTATTCCAGCAAATATATACTAAGCACCTACTGTGTGCCAAGCTCTGGGCTAGATGCTGGGCAGTCAGCGGTGCTTGGAACACACCTTCTTCAGGGATCAGAAACTCTTCCCGAAGAGACATATGAGCAGGATTATGAAACACAATGGAAACGCAGTGAAAAATAGAAACAGCGTTGTGTGAAAGAGGACCAGGAGAGAGAGTGAATGTGTGGGTGAGTGTGCATGTGTGTGGTGTGGGTGTGGAGGGGGCATTGGGCAGTGAGAGGGAACCACTTTGGCTAGGCTGGGAACCTATCCCCGCAAGGAGAGATTTCAGCTAAGTGCTGATGTAGGAGGAACCAGGCACAGAAGGAAGCATGTTTTGGGCAGAGGGAGCAGCTGACAGAAAGTCCTGGAAGCACAGGAGTCTTGGGGTGATAAAGGCAGGTGCAACGGAAAGGAGGTCACTGTGGCAGGAGCAAAGTGGTCAAGCATGAGAGTGTGGATGTGGTTATAGAGAAAGGCGAGCAGTGTCATTTGAGGCTTCTTAAAAAACAAGCGTTTTACTTTGTAATAGTTTTAGATTTACAGAAAAATTGCAAAGATAGTACCAAGGGTTCCATCTACCCTGAACCCATTTTCCTCCACCGTGAATATCTTACTTTTGGTATCATACATTTGTTACAACCAACTGACCAATAATGATACACTGTCATTCATTATTCAAGTTGTCTTTCTGGCGTCCTTCCTCACTTTCTGACTAGAGCATACTCCAGGCTCGTCAAGTTTATTTCTTGCCCTAGCCCTAGAATCAGTCAATTTTCCAAAGGATCCCTGGTTCCTTTTATTGGAAAGTGATATTAGAAACCAAGACATGAGTGCTAGGTGTGCTCACTACCACTGGAGTCTCACTGCTTCTAGGCCCTCTCAGCCAAAAGCACTTAGAAATGTATGCGTGCATATACACATACCTATACTTATTTCTACATTGATCCATCTGTATCTGTATGAGGCTAAGAATAAACAAGCTCACACTGACATTTCCAGCTCTAATTCCATATCACACAAATCATTCCAGCTTCCTTCCCTTGCTTATCTCTAATCTCCCACTGCAATGGGGAGAAAACTGGCTCCTGACCTTCTGCTCCCATTTACTTAAGTGTCCTATTCTATAGCCATATCGTATGGTGGTTGCAGAGTTGCTAACCCCTAACCCCGTAAGAAACATCGCTACCGTCTAGAGCAGAGTGCTCATGTGCAGCAATCTTTGCCTGGGTCTTACAGACTCCACTCATTTACAAAATCACTATGATCAGCACCCTGCACCCTTTAGCAAGATCATGCCATACATGTGCAAGTTGGATTCTTTGGTCACAGTCTGCATTGCAGCATTGCATCCTGGCACCCCCTGGCCTCACCGAAGGCTTGTTGTGTTGGGTACCTTGCTCACGCACTCTCTGGCTACAGTGGTATGGAGGGAGTTCAGGGAGTCAAGAGGGAAGACAGGCACCTGGTGAGAGGTTTAGACCTAGGAGGTGGCCGTAGAGAGGAGAATATGTAGACGAGATAAATTTGAGACACAGGGCTATGGACTTGAGTTAAATTTTTGAAGTAAGTACAAAGATGTCCCAGAAGTAGCATCTCTCTCCATTAAATGTTGTCCTGAAACCAGAAGTCTTCACCATCCTCTTCCCAGCCCCCATGACACTGGGTAGGAGGAATCCTTAAGTGTGACATCACCATATCCCCAAGAACCATGCCTACTAGCAAGCATGTCATTACTCATGTGGATCATAACTTTCAGTGCAGGTGTATCATGCTGTCTAATCGTCACAGGCGCCAGTCGTAAACACCGCCGTCTGGGCTGTTTTCAACAGTCATGTGACATGGGAAACGCTGTCACTAGCCTAAGCCACCTGCTCAGCACCAGGAGCAGCTGAGCTGGGCCTCGCAAAGGGGGCAGTATATACACGTTCTGCTCCTTTGATAGATTTGTTTGGGCAAAATGTTCTAGTGATTAATGGGCAATTTCCTTGCTGATACACTGCACGTGTAGCCATTAGCAAATGATTCCAGCACGGCCTTGGCAAAGCCTCTCCTGTGTCGTCTCAGGATGTGGCTGGCAGGGCAGGCGGGGAGGGGCTGGTGTCTGGGATAAGGTCAAAGCCCAGGAGAACAGCCTTCCTTTGTGTTCTGGCTGAGGACGTGTGTCTGGTGGGGGCTGCAGGGAGCCCACAGAAGGGTCAGGGTGGGGGTCCAGGCTGCTGGACTCAGCAATTTGCTCCCATTACTTCTACCAATATTCCTGCTGATGGCCCTGCAGGCCTGAGTTCCTTCTTTAAGGGTGGGGGGGCTTTTCTTCAACTCATGATCATATGTTTTGCTTCTCAAGGAACTTCTCATTGGTTTTACTGGTGCTGTCATGGGCCCTGGGTAGCACCTGGGGACTCTGTCTTATGACTGGGGACAAAGAGACAGAGAACTGACAGCCCTAAAGAGGCTTGTCCCTGAACACAGCGTCACCCAGCAACCAGGAAGGACCCCTCATGTGGTGGCTTGTCCCTGGAATCCGTTTTACCCGGTAACCAGAAGAGACCCCTCATGTGGTTACTGGTGAAGGTGAGCATTTTCAGAGTCCCTGTTGGGACCGTCTCCAAAGAGACCTGTGCTCATGGGGGGCTCATGGCTCACTGGGGCTTCCTCCACCGAGAAGGGAGGCGAGCAAGTCAGGGTAGAGCTCCAACCAACTGAGTCTCTTAACTTGGGCTCTGCAGAGCCTCCAGGACCACCTCACAAGACTGCTCTGAATGCAGGTTCCCAGGCCTGGGAGAGATGCACCCTATCCCTATTGTGCCTCCTTCCTGATGAAAGGAGAGAAATAATTCCAGGGTTCCAGAGACCCAAGCAGCTTAGAAACTTTTGCACTGGGAGCCTACTTCATCCAGCCCCACCCTCTGCTCCCATTTCCATTCCAACTCCCCCTGGCTCTTCCCCCTGGCTGCCTGGGACTCTCCTACCCATTAAAGCTCAGCTCAGATGTCACTGTCTCAGGGACAACATCACTGGCCCCTAAGCCAGAAGAGATGTCCCTCTCTGTGCCCCCCTAATGTTCCACATTTATGCTAAAAATGGCGTTACCATGCTGTCATGGGAGGAGCTGTTAGGACTTCCCCAGTCCTTAGAATATGGGATTCTTGAAGTCAGGGATTAGGTCTTCACATTCCTGGAGCCTCCCACAAAACACACGCTCAGCAAAGTGCCTTCGCAGAAGCTGTCGATGAAAATGATGGCAGAGCCCTACACTCTCACAGGGTTTGTGACAGCTGGGGGGCCTTTTCCTTCTCCTTCATGGGGTGCATTAAGGCACAAGGGAAGTGGAACTTAGGAAGTGTCCTTTAGTGCTTGTCAAACTGTGGGTTATAAAACAACTTAGAAGGTAGTGGCCAGCATAGAATATTGGATAGAATGAAATGCAATGGACAGAGAAATAGTGTGCACGTGTATGTGTGTGTGCATATGTGTGTTTCTGTATGTGTTGGTGTATATACACATATATATATCCTTTATGTGTAAAGAATAAGAATTGTTCCACAAAGCTTTTGTTTCTGCTGCATGATTATGCACCCTGCACACAGAATGCACTGGAAGTCATCTCAGGGACAGACTCCTCACTCAGCTTTGGCTTCAGCCTTGATCTTCAAAAGGCCGGTCAGCTAGCAGCCCATATCAAAATCCTTTTTAGCTTTTTTGGCAGCTGCAGATCAAGGATCGTGTGACCCTGCAATTCACTTTCCTATCTAATCAGTGTAACAACAATAGTAAAATAGACAAGGCACATCATTCAGATTTTTGCTAATATATGAGCGTTCACTTCCAAACATAGACAATCTTTCTAAATGTAACCTGGAGTATAAATCACTTTGTGTACTTTATATTTCAAAATTCTTTCAGTCCATGGAAATATAAATGCATATTTATTTATTTATATTGCATGAGTAAAATTCTAGAATAAATGACCATTTGAAATCTATTAATTTTATAAAAATGTTTCCTATAATTAAATAAGGAAATAGACTGGCAAGTAATAAGTGAAAAGATCATATGTGTTAGAAAATGTTAAAAATAACTTTGTTTTATAGGCTTTTGATTGAGAGGCCAAGGTAGGTGGATTGTTTGAGGTCAGGAGTTCAAAACCAGCCCGGCCAACATGGTGAAACCCCGGTCTCTACTAAAAAATTAAAAAAAACTAGCTGGGCAGTAGTGGTGTGTGCCTGTAGTCCCAGCTACTTGGGAGGCTGAGGCAGGAGAATTGCTTAAGCCTGGGACGTGGAGATTACAGTGAGCCTAGATCATGCCACTGGAATCCAGCCTGGGCGAGAGAGTGAGACCCTGTCTCAAAAAAAAAAAAAAAAAAAAAAAGTCTTTCAAGGTGAAAGTATTCATAAATTCTTAGATAGGAATACAGACAAGATAACAGAGATTATTATATCATAGTTCTAATCTCTGTAGAACTATTTGAGTATTAGTATTGATCAAAGTAAGCAAAATAATCTAAATAATCTAAATTTTTCTTGTTAAACTCCACTTAGGCCATATGTCTTTCAAGGGAAAATCCTGTTTGATGATTTGTCATGTCTTAAAAGCAAAATTGCAATCGTTTGCCATCTCAAATAATGATAAGAAGGCAAAACCCCCAAATCATGATCTTTAGCATGTGTGATTAGTACAGACATCATCAACAGCATCAAGAATATGAAGAAAACAGGTCTCACTCACCCACCCGCTTTCAGTTGAGGTTGGTTGAGGAAATATTTAGGGACTTCACATTTCTCTATTTTGTATTATAAATGCGTAGCAGGAGAGCCAATGGTACTGAGAAATAATTGTTCCTGCACTAGATCGTCAAACTTTAAAGTTTTGATCTCCGAAGTTTTAAAAAAATAATAATGATAAGTAAACATAAATAGAAGCTTAAAAATATTTCCATTCTACTCTTATTATTATTATTAATTTTTAAGGTGGAGTCTTGCTCTGTTGCCAGGCTGGAGTGCAGTGGTGCAATCTCGGCTCACTGCAACCTCCACCTTCCAGGTTCAAGCAATTCTCCTGCCTCAGCCTCTGGATAGCTGGGACTACAGGCATGTACCACCACGCCTGGCTAATTTTTCTACTTTTAGTAGAGACGGAGTTATACCATATTGGCCAGGATGGTCTTGATCTCTTGACCTCGTGATCCAACAACCTTGGCCTCCCAAAGCGCTGGGATTACAGGTGTGAACCACCGTGCCCAGACCTACTCTTTTTATTATTAAACCCTGGATGCTTCAATCTCAGCTTTAGTCAACTATTGATTTTACCATTTATTCAGTAGCCAATATGTGTATTCAATGTACCTTTAGTGTATGTGTGTGTACATGCACATATGTGTGTCTCTGTGCATATATGTACATGTGTGCATCTATGTCTGTGCATGTTCTATTCAAGTCTCAATGTACACGCGTGTGCATGCATGTGCACACATGTGTGTATGTTTCTTTGTGTGTGCCCGTGTGTGCATGCACATTTGTTAGTGTGTGTACGTGTGTGTGTGCACAGGTAGGACACATGCAGGCATACATTGATTCACTATGTAATAACGTTCCGGGCACTTCATTGCCATATTTAAACCTCAAAGTAAGGCAGGTGTTATCTTCATTGAGCAGGTGAATGGATGGAAGCTCAGATAAGTTAAACTATCAGCCCAAAGTCACACTTGAGTTAGAGTTGTCTCAACCCAGGTGGAGGCATGACTTACAAACTTGCGTGCCTTCCTACGCACCTTCCTGCTCCAGAGATTCCTGTGACTTCCGTTAATTAATTAGCTAGTAGTCCAACATTTGGTGAGCACCTTAGGCACTTACAATGTGCCTCTTGACACTGAAATGAGAAGATTCAGTCTCAAAGATAAGATGATATCATAGTTTAAAGCAGATGGTTCCCACTGCCAAGCATGAAGATGAAAGGGCTCCCCTGGAGATGACACTCAGACAGCCAAGAGTCAGAAGCACCTGCTCTTACCTGGGTGAGTCAGAGAAGGGGTCCAATCAGTGGCCACCCTCCAGGGGAGACTGAGGATTGATGGAGGATTACCAAAAGGTGGGGAGGAAGGGAAGATGAAAGGATGGGATTCCAGAACAACGTGCTCAGGACACACAGCTGGTTCTAGGTGGCTGCAGCAAAGACTCCAGGAATCAGAGGAGGGCAGGACAGGTGTGCTTACTGGGGGACAAGGTCCATCTCATGGATGCCTTGTAAGCTGGCTCAAGGCATTCAGACATTAACTGGGTAGTGGTAGGAGAGTGGGAGTGTGGCCAGGGGAAGATTTTGAGCCAGCGTGGCATGTCTTGTTTTGTACAGTACAATATCATAGGCCAGCTGTGTGCAGGATAAGCTGGAATAGGGGATTAGGCAGAGAGGAAAGAGTCAGAAGTGACTCCGACTGCATGACTGGCTCCTTCCCCTCACTGGGGGGGAGATCAGGTCAAATAGCATCGCCGGTACGCTGGTTGGTCCAACGCTCGTCCTGCAGTACCTGACTGTGCTTCCGCCAGACTTTATGCTGTCATCGAGCTTAAATTGAATGTCTTGGCCCCCACCCTGCCAGGTTCCTCTAGCTGGCTCTGCCTTCTGCTTGCTTAGTGTGGGCTGGGGGAGGGGATGGCATGGAAGCTGAACAGATATGAACAGAAGTCCTGCAGGTGGAATTCCATGTGCTGATTGTTGTGCTGGGCTATGAAGGGAAAGGGACAGAGGTGTGGGCATGGGATGTGCTGGGCTCATGAGGGCTGGGAGTGAGCAGGTAGGGGCTGGTTGGCTCAGTGGGGACCCCAGGGCCTTGGCTCCAATGGGAAATGTTGGCATGCACACCAGAGAGATGAATGGAAGGTGGGGCACTGGCCTGTGTCCCTGGAAGACCCCAGATCTGACCCCAAGCAATCTCCTGGTTGTAGGGGTGACTGGCAGCCACATTAGGACTCAGCAGAGATGTGAAGCTGGCAGGTGAGCTTCTAACAAACCCGCCCCATGCTCCAGTGCCCACCCTGTTGGGAGGCCAGGCATTCCTGGAGCCCCTGCCCAAGGCTGCCTCTTCTCTGTCATTGATTCTGGGGCTTGCATGGTGCTAGGTTGGGATCCCAGGGCTTCTCCAGCTCAGGGTTATTTTTCTTTACAGGAGAGGATGGGGTCTTGTCAGAGTTATGGGGAGCTTCTCACTCAAATTCAGGTCTGCCCCAGTCCCAGCCCACGCCTGGGCTACCACACCACCACAGGCCTGTTCAGGGCTCTTCTCAGGGGCGGGGGCTGGGACTGCCAGGGGCTGGATCTGAGGTCCCACTTAGAGGCGATGAGTGGCATAGGAGAGTGCCCCCCTCACCCTCTGTGATGACAGGTGACAGTCACAGCTCTCTGGGATCCTCAAGCTCCTTCATTGCAATATTAAAGGCCCAGGGATGTGGGGGCAGCCTCCGGAGCTGAGTGTTTGGGTGCACACTCAGGAGTCCGCCATGAGGGTGCACACTCTGGACACCACCTGCAGGAGAGTTGGGATACATCCGAGACCCTGGGGACAGGGCAGGGGACTTCATGGGACTGGAGCATGGGGCGGATTTGTTAGGAGCCTGCCTGCCAGCATTATACATGACTGTATCCAGGGGTCAGAGCCATCTCTGAAGGTTTGTTAGGAGCCCACCTGCCAGCATCATACATGACTGTATCCAGGGTTCAGAAATGACTCTGAACCCTGGATACAGTCAACATGTACAATTAGGAGGTTTCAAGAACCCCCTGAAATTATGAGCAATAATTTGTGTGATTTTTTTAAGTGTGTTCACAGCTCCATAGTATTTTCAAAGGGGTCAATGACCCAGAAATGGTTAGAAGCCCATTTCTCCTGCAAGTTTAACCACATTCTGGTTCACTGGCATTTCTCCTGGACTGCTTTTAAAATAATTGTTGGAAAATCCCATTTCACATTCTGTAGCTGGCAGCAGACCAGAGTAAAGAGGTGTTTGCCCATGGAGGAACAGAGTCCCAGGCTGAAGGTCTGGGCCAGGGTCATTCCTTGGCAGGGGATTAAACAAAGCAAGGGGAGCTCCAGCCTACCCAGGGTGCCTGGAAGCCCAGACAGTTTCTGATCCAGCTGTGGGAAGACAGCCCATGGCAGGAAGCAGGAAAGAAAGGATGGGTGTTAGGGTTTAGAACCCTGGACACTTCACCAGAAGGCAGGGCTAGGAAAGGTCTTGTCACTTGGGATATGAACGTCACTCATTATAAAGCCAAATTGCCTTGTATCCAACTATAGCTCAGCCCTGGGGATGTAGGGGAAGAGATGAGTCTGTGAGGGCTTGGCATGTGCCTGTCTGGCCTACCTCATCCTGGGTGGAGCCGAGAGGTCATGAGGAACCCTGTGCTAAAAAGTACCCTCATAGTCAGAGCACGCATCGGCCATTGGTACTTGTGGCCATGTACATTCCCAGTTGGACATGTACCCTGGGCAATCTCATCTGTGCAGACTGAAAGGCAGGAGGGAAAACCCTTTGGAGAAAATGAGATCAAAGATGTCCTAATCTAGTCCACATGTGGTAAGTGTTTGTATGAGGACTCCCAAGGGTCCACATTGGGGAAAGTCCCACAGTTCCACTTTCTGGGTCATCGTTTTCCTCTCCCAGCATCCGCCTTAGTGATTACAAACTGCAGGATGGCAGAGCCCTTGATTCCTGGGCCTCATATTTCCACAACCTCTCATCTCCAGGAACCTTTCCGCTGATAACTCAATCTCTCCATCCCTTGACAGACCTCCACTGGCAAGCCATATAACAATTCCCTCCTGTCTACCTCCTCTTTATTTCATTGAAATCTATTCTGTCTAGGGCTCCTCATTGCACTGAGGCTTCATCACCATTGCCAGCTCCTCTCCCCTTAACTTCTCCCTTCGTTCCTTCCTGGTTGACCCTCGTCTGGGGCCCTTCATCTGTCTACTCAGTTTCAACAGTTGTTAGTCGGGGTTCTGTAGTTGCAAATAACAGACGTAGACTCTGGCTAACTGAAGCAACATGGTATTAGGAATGTATCACAAAATAGAAAGCCAAGAGCCAACAGCTGGAGTGGGCTCTGGGGGCAAAAACTAATGCATAGGCAGGTGGTCTCTTCAGGGCTCATTTCTCACAGTAAACAAGCACCAGCCAGTTTCTGACCTTGAGCTACTCAGTTTGATGTTCAAATGTCCAAGAGAATCTAATTGGTCTCCTCTGGACCCTGCTCTCAGGTTTTGGATGTTGGATGCATTCAGAGTGGTGGTAGAGATGGGAGGTGGTGGGTCCCTAAAGAAACATCAAGATCCTATTCCTAGGTGAAGGGGGAATGGATGCCAGGCAGGTAGAAGCACATATGTCCAATGGAACATGGAAAATGGAAAGGAATGAAGCCGGGCACAGTGGCTCATGACTGTAATCCCAGTACTTTGGGAGGCTGAGGCAGGCAGATCACCTGAGGTCAGGAGTTTGAGACCAGCCTGGCCAATATGGTGAAATCTCATCTTTACTAAAAATACAAAGACCTCAGATGGGACACAGGCACAGGGGAAAACAGAGCACATTCCCACGGAACGAGAACACTTCTGAATGTAACCACAGTCCTGTCTGTTGAATGTTACGAGCCCGGATTGATAAGGAAATTTCCCTGGGGTCAGCTGGTGCTAACCCTGCATGGCAGGATGGAGCAAGGCTGATGGATGGTGTTTATGGAAACTGACCATGTGGTAATCTTGCAGCCACACTCCAGCTATTGTCCCGCAGGATATGAGATAAAATTCACATGCATCAGGAAGGGTGAGTCTAAAACAGAGTGTCATTTCAGCAGGGAATGAGATAGAGGAAGAACGGGATTTCTACCTGCAATTCCACAGCTCAGCATCTCTTTTCAAAACCCAGCAAGCCCAAGGCCACCTTTGAGCTGGAGCCCAGAAGTGGGCCACCTAGTTCAGGTGAGACTAGACTTGGAGTGGGGCCTGCATTCTGGCCCTGGATCTGCCACTACTCAGCATTTGTTTTCAGATCATCAGTTCGTCTCCTTGGGCCTCCTGCGCTCATCTTGAAAATGAGCCTTGTTGTTCAAGTAATGTTCCTTACCATAACTTTTTCTGAAACTATAGCCAAAAGGCCCAAGCTGGACCATGTGCAAAGCTATCTGTGACTCCACCTAGGGGTTGATCACAATGTGCACTGATCATTTTGGTGTGTGTGTGTTTCACCAGTGGTGTACGGTCATCTCCTCCAGGGCAGGGATGCTTATTCATGTTTGTGTCTGATACACCCAGAATAAAAAAGGGCTCATGTAGAATGAGCTCTTGCTGGGTATCTGTTGAATGACTGGGGATAGCTCAGAGGCCAACTTCACGATCTTTGAGGATACTGTGTTCATAAAACACAAGGTGGGCCCTTTCCACTTAAAGCACCCTGGAGAAAGGAACCACCTGCCTCAGGTGTGCCATCTCTCCTGCCACCACTGTTCTGTGTCTTGAGAAACTTCTCTCTCTTTGGAGCCCACCGAGAAAAGAAAATCAAGATACAAAGAGAGGGACTGGGTCAGCTGGGCCCTCACATTTCTGGAAGTAACTAAGTGAGAGGATTAGGTTAGGTTCACCAGGCCGGGGTGCGGCTCCAAGGCCAGAGGACAGAGCAGGTCAGGCTCCTCCCACCTCCTCCTGTGCTGGTGGGATGAGGGGCTGTGTCAAGACGTGTGTCAAGTCACAGCATTCCTTGGTGTCATGGTGGTCTTACATAATGACCTCCATGCTGGGACTAGGTTTATCTTTTTGAAGGAGACCCAGGGGCTTGAGAGTCATGGGACAGACCCCACACTATGGAGTGCCATGTGGTTTGCTCCCCATGAGTCCCCCAGTGTGGGATGCAGTTTTGATTTTAAGGAGACAGAGAGAGCTCTGATAGCAACATTATTTATAATAAGAAAAGCTGGAAGCAACCCAAGTGTCCATGGATGGGTGACTGGATGAATGACATGGAGTCTCTCCACACAATGGAATATTATTTAGTCTTAAAATGGAAAGGAATGAAGCCAGGCATGGTGGCTCACGCCTGCAATCTCAGTACTTTGGGAGCCTGAGGTGGGCAGATCACCTAAGGTCAGGAGTTCAAGATCAGCCTGGCCAATATGGTGAAATCTCATCTTTACTAACAATACAAAAATTAGCTGGGCATGGTGGTGCATGCCTATAGTTCCAGCTACTTGGGAGGCTGAGGCAGGAGAATTGTTTGAACCTGGGAGGTGGAGGTTGCAGTGAGCTGAGATCCCTCCACTTCACTACAGCCTGGGAGAGCAAGACTCCATCTCAGGGGGGAGAAAAAAAGGAATGAAATTGTGACACATGCTGCAAAATGGGTAAACCTTGAGAACATGATGCCAAACCAAATAAGCCAGTCACAAAAAAACGAATATTGTATGATTCCACTTATATGAGGTCCCTAGAGTAGTCAAATTCATAGAGATAGAAAGTGGAATGGTGGTTTCAAGGAGCTGCGGAGAGGGGTAAATGGGGAGTTAGTGTTAAATGGGTGCAGAGTCTCAATTTGGGAAGATAAAAAAGTTCTGGATATCGGGTGATGATGGTTGCACGAAAATGTAAATGTTCTTAATGACACTAAAATGTGCACCTAAAAATGATGAAGATGGTAAAAGGAAAGAGAAAGAGAACTGACTGTGTTTTTAATACAGTAAGTTTCAAGATGTAGACTTCTGAAAGAAGCGACATGAACTCAAAATATCAGCCCTGGTGATAAAGGAAGAAACCCAAATAAATGACAAAGC
This sequence comes from Cacajao melanocephalus, assembly GCA_963573385.1. Lineage (NCBI taxonomy): Eukaryota > Metazoa > Chordata > Mammalia > Primates > Pitheciidae > Cacajao > Cacajao melanocephalus. Next base: position 23,301 of record CAUYLG010030511.1, read on the forward strand.
CACAAGGCCAGCAAAATGAATCCAGATGTCCGCCAGGGTTGGCTCCACCTCATCATGCTGAAGTCCCTGGCCTGCGACAGCCCCGAGCCCTGCCCAAGGCCCCTACGAGCCCAGAGGGCAACTCTGCCGCCCCTGCATCCTGGCTTCTGCTCCGTGTTCACACCACACACACGTGAATGCCACAACTCTCGGAGCCCGACAAAACACGAAACACAAGCAAACTCAGGCAAAGCCCTTTGGAGCACAGTCTGGAGTCTGGGGGAACAGAAGTGTGACAGAAGGGGTTTTCGTAGCCAAAATATAGGGAATTGCAGTAGCGACTGAGCCCCACCTGTCAACAGTGATCCACGCTGTCCACGTAGCTGCCCTATCACCAGTAACCCTCACTGACACCTCTGCTTGTCCAGCATCTTTTCACATCTCTGGTTCTTCTCTTCTTCCTCTTTACCACCTGCTACCCCCGTCACCACAATTACGTCTTCCTCATTCTCCCCAACTTTTCCAAAAAGCAGTAGATTCCTTCACTGTAACGGTGAAGCAGCTCTTGCCTCCTCTGGAACCTCGGTAGCAGGGTTGAGTCTGGCTCCAGTGGTTCATTTTTTACAAGGTGATTCTCAGGAGAATCTCCCAATATTGGTTCTACACCTAAGAGGAATTCTTAGCAGCAGCAGCAGCTAAGAAGACATGGTGTTATTCACAGCATTGCTGCGTTCTGAGAAATACTAATAGCTGCTGGGAAAATTAGCTAGGTATCTGGGGATGTGGAGAAGATGTAATTTAGATTCATCCACATCTTACATCAGAGTAGCAGAATTAAGTTCAGCTAAATAAAGAAATGAAATGCAAAAATGTTCCATAGAAGTCAATACTTAACCAAAGCTATTTAAGATTAAAAGTAATGGAAGAAATAATAAAGATTGACAAGCTCAGCTACATAAAAATATGAAACTCCTAGATAAATTGGCAACCTTTAAAGACAATCAGTATATTTGGAAATAATCTGTATTAAACATGACTGGTTTCTATATTTGATATAAAGCTCAGACAAAGCAATTAAAAGAACAGTAATGTGTTTAATGTAAAAGAAGGTAATGATTGAACAGACTATTCTCTGCAGATGAAATAAAAAATGGTTAACATGAAGTGTTCCAATTTACTTTTGAAAGAAAACTCAATTGCACATTAACATGTAATTCATTTTCTATATAATTGTCTAAAGATTTTAATGACAACCATCAATGTTAACACACTGTGGTGACATGGGGAAAGAAAAGTAGTCTCAGTTTTTATAGAATTCTCTGTTTTAACAAACCTCCTAGAAAGCAATTTGGCAATTGTGATCACAGGCCTTATAATGTTCATTTGGATCAATTCTTCTAGGAATCTACCCTGGGTACACTCACTGAAATATTCATACCTAACTTTTTACAATGGTTTCTTATGTGTGAAAATCTGGCAACAATTTGAATGTCTAATAGCATTTGGATGGGTAAATTCCATAAAATGTAATATACTACAGATACTAAAAATAATGTTTTGGTGGATTTCACTGACAATTAGTCAATATTAATTTTAAATGAAATATTAAAATATTCTATATAAATTTAATATTTCTTAACAAGTAAACATGGATATATATTCATAACATATAATATAAATATTTTAGCAAAACACTGGAAGTATGCTGAGACAATTGGATATCTTGGGGAGGAAAATGCACTGTATAAAAATCACATCAAGATTTATTATAAATCTAAATGTTAAAGGAAAAATAATGAAGACTACAGAAAAAAAATCACATTTTAATGAACATGAAGTAGAGAAAGAGTTCTTCAGCAGGACACAGAGAGCTGAATCATAAAGAAAGAGATAAGATAGCATTAACACAGTCCGAAAGGAGAAGAAATGTTAGTCACTTCCAAAGTGGAAAAAGAGATTTGCAAGACATATGTCTAATATATTAAAAACATCTACAGATCAGTAAAGAGATGAACAGCCTAGTAGAAAAAATGGGCAAAAGATTTGAAGGGCCATTTCACAAATGAGCCTATCCAAATGTCTAACACACATATGAAAGGAACAGCTAAAATGAAAAAGATGGGGGAAAATAAAGTGCTGATGATATGGTTTGTGTCCCCACCCAAATCTCACCTTGAATTCCCATGTGCTGTGAGAGGGACCCAGTGGGAGGTAATTGAATCACGGGGGCAGGTCTTTCCCATGCTGTTCTCATCATAGTGAATACGTCTCACAAGGTCTGATGGTTTCGAAAAACGGGAGTCTCCCTGCACAACCCCCTCTCTGCCTGCTGCCCTCCATGTAAGATGTGACTTGCTCTTCCTTGCCTTCTGCCATGATTGTGAGGCTTCCCCAGTCACGTGGAACTGTAAGTCCAATTAAAGCTCTTTCTTTTGTAAATTGCCTGGTCTCAGGTATGTCTTTATCAGAAGTGTGAAAACAAACTAATACAGTTGATAGGAATGTAGACTGAGCTGCCAGCAGGGTCATGTACTGTTGGTGAGAGTGTAAATTGGTATAACCACTTGGGAAAACTATTTGGCCATAGCTACAAAAGTTGGTTACAGGTGTAATTAACTATGTAATTTATAACTACATAGCTATGTAATTTGTAATTATACCTGTAATCAACTCTTGTAGCTATGGTCAGATAGTTGTGTGGACCAATCCATGGCCTGTAAGGAGTAGGGCTGCACAGCAGGAGGTGAGTGGTGGGTGAGAGAGCATTACCACCTGAGCTCTGCCTCCTGTCAGATCAGCGGCAGCAGCATTAGAGTCTCATAAGAGCGTGAACCCTATTGTGAACTTCACATACGAGGGATCTAGGTTGCAAGCTCCTTGTGAGAATCTAATGCCTGATGATCTGTCACTGTCTTTCATCCTCCACCAGATGGGATCATTTAGGTGGGGGAAAACAAGCTCAGGGTTCCCACTGATTCTACATTATGGTGAGTTATAAAATTATTTCACTGTGTATTACAATGCCACAATAATAAAGCACAATAAATGCAATGCACTTGAATCATCCCGAAACCATCCCCACCTGGTCCCTGGTGCCAACAAGCTTGAGGATTGCTGCTGTAGAGCATTAAGAATAAACAAACTACAACAGCTTGCAAGACTGTGTGTGAGTCTCACAAATATAATGTGGAGTGACTGCATTAAATATAGCTCAGACCAAAGCTACAGCAATTGCAGCTACCCCTGGGGAGGGAGAGGTGACAGTAAGGAGACCTGAAAAGGCTTCTGAGGCACTGCTGGGGCTGTGTGTTGAGCCTGGTGCTAATTGAACAGGTGCATTCAACTTGTGAAAACTGATCAAGCCAAGCTGTATTCTTAGGACCTGTATCTTTTTTGTAGGTAAATTCCACTTAAGCACTTGTTTTTAAAAAAAGAGAAATAAACCCTGGAAGGTCTGTAAACAGTTATAATCTATCTGTGGGTTACGCAAGATTCTTCTTTTCTTCTTTATGTTTTCTAAAATGAGCTTCAATTACTTCTGTTGTCAAACAGTTTTTTTGGTTTTGCTTGTTTTGAGGTCATTCCTGCTGCCTTCATCAGAGCAGGCCCCGTGATGCATCAGAGCCACCAGCCCACGGTGGGAATGGTGTGCCTGGGAAGAGGTTCCTGTTCTAGGAGGAGGCCTACTTAGTAATTTGGCTCCTCATAATCTGAAACTAGAACTTAAACACAGGGCACATTTCCAGAAACTGGCAGGGCTGACAGTCATCCAGCATTCACTACTTTCTTTCTGGGGCAGCACCCGGATGTGTTGTCCCAAATGCCATCTTTTCCAGTCCAGGCTCTGACCATGAGAGAAGCATTCAAGGCACAGCAAGTCTGCAAAGTCCAGGATGGTATCGTCATTGTTCAGTTCTCCTCTTAAGAAGTGAAGCCTTCCAGCCTAGGCGATGTGGCAAAACCCAGCTGTACACAAAATACAAACATCAGCCAGGGGTGGTGGCACATACCTGTGGTCCCAGCTACTTGGGAGGCTGAGGTGGGAGGATCATTTGAGCCCAGGAGACAGAGGTGGGAGTGAGGAATGATCTCACCACTGTGCTCCAGCCTGGGAGACACAGTGAGATCCTGTCCCCCCCACCAAAAAAAACAAAAAAGAGTGAAGCCTTAAATGTCTTTTGTGAACTGGAAAGTGCCAAGAAGAACTGGGAGGAGGAAGGCTGTAACCCTACAGCAAACACGGCTTAATGTCAGTCAGCTCCATGTCCCAGAGGGAAAGAGACTCTTCTGGAGATGCTGATGTTGGCACACGCATTTACGGTGAGCACCTTAATGCATGTGCCAACATGTCAGTCAACCAAACATGGCTTAATTGTCAGTCAGCTTGATGTCTCAAAGGGAAAGAGACTCTTCTGAAGATGCTGATGTTGACACACGCATTTACGGTGGGCACATTACTTACATTTCAGTCAACAACACACTTACCTAACACACCCTGTGATCGGTATGTTTGTGGTCTCAATATTAGACCGAGTGACTCAAACGGACTTATTTATCATGGCACCTAAAAAAGAAAAAGAAAAAGAAAACGAGATGGGTGCGATATTCAGGCAATATTTGATCTTAACTCTGGCTCTATTTCTTTGCCGTTTTCTCAGCCCTGCCCATGTCTCTGCATTTGCCACCCCAGACACCCACAACTGGAAGACGGTAGCACCCACCAAGTCTACACACTTCCTCATTCACCTCCGTAAGCTTTGAGCTGATTGGAACACTCCTGAACCAACCCCACAGCCCAGAGAAAGGCAGGCTGTGATTGGCCAACGCCTAATTGACCTGCCCTATCCACTGTATCAGGGACAGCTTGTCCAGTCAAGGAACTGGGGATGGAGTTGCTCTCCCCCAAACTCCGCAGCTACTGAACTGACACAAGGAGGTTGGGGTGGGGGGTCCTGGGAGGTCACCCTGCAGTTCATTTCACCTCCTCAGTATGCAAAGGAAAAAGGACACATGGTTGTTCGGTTTCAGGCTTTTTACAGCACGAATTTGGAGTTGGTCACCTTAAGAAGAGGAGGATCATGATATGAACTTTTTCTTCTCCAAGAACCTGCTGAGGGTCCTTTTAAGACACACGCACTAGATGCCTACTTTGTGCTGGGGGCTGTATGACATCCTGGAGCAGAAACATGCAAACAGTGGAGTTGACCTTGAGGGGCTCTGGAGCTAGCTCCTCTCTTTGGCCCTACCCCAGCCCCTCAGGGTCCATGTGAGATGAGAACATCTTAGAGATGGAAGCAGCAGGCGCAGGGGCTTAGCGGCAGGGCTGGGGTGCAGAAGGGCTGCCTTGGAGTGCCCCCAGCTTGGGGATATGTTTCCCTCCTTCTTCTGAGGCTGTGCCTAGAACCTGGCTGGAGTGAGCAAGCTTCTGGCACCATGTTTGGAATTGGCAGTCTTACCTGGTCCCAGAGGACAGGGAGACCTGGGGAGTTTCGCTGTTGCAGTGGGGAGTTAGGCATGAGCAGGGCAGGAGAGGGTTCCCTTCCACACACACACACACACACACACACACACACACACACACACACCAGGAATGTAGGGCAACCATCAGGTGATGGACAGGCAGTTGTTATGCTGTCTCTCTAAAATAATAATTGATCACAGCCAATGCCAGAAAAAGACAGTCTCCTAACAGATAAAAACACCTGAAACTGGTGATCAGAAGCTTCCTGATAATATCTCAAGAGTTGGGCGAATGGGCTTAAGCATGCCCATTAAGAAGCAAAATGGTGGAGTTTAACTGGTCTATGACCTTCCAGGGACGTTCGACTGGTAAGGAAGAATGTCTCAAGTGAGCATGAGCACAACTCCAGTAAACACACTGCATGCTCCCTCCCAAGTGCTAGCAGGCCACTGTGCACGTGGACAGCCCACCCCAAGGGAGGAATCAGGGGAGAAGGGACGCAAGACCCCAGAAGCATGCCAACGTATAAAACCCCAAGTCAAAGATCCAACAGTGCACTTGATCTCTCAAGTCACCTGCTTGGCCCTCTTCCAAACCTACTTTCCTCCCTTCCCGCTCTAAAGTTTTCTAATAAACTCTCATTCCTGCACTGAAACTTGCCTCAGTCTCCCCTTCTGCCTTATGCCCCTTTAGTCAAATTCTTTCTTCTGAGGAGGCAAGAATTGAGGCTGCTTCAGACCATGTGGATGCACCGCCAGTGACATCCTGGGTCTTCCTTTCTCCCTGTAGCCCTCTCAGAATGACCATCTGGCTCCCCGTTCCCTCTGCTCTGTGAAAGGCAGATTTGAGCTCCAAGGACTGAGAAAGCTGTGTGCTTCAGGAAGGACCGTCCCCTGCAGCCTGCCTCTGATCGTCTTCCCTCTGAGTGACCTCTTCTTTGAAAAGCACAGGCCTTTTCCAAGGTCTGGGAAAAATAGCCAAGAAAAGCTCAGGAATGCCTTCTCTTAGGAGTTGACCCTTCTGCCTTTCATGTGGTAAAGAATTCCCCTTTGAGGATCCCCTTGTGTAAACCCTTTAATTGCATAGCTAATACAAACCAGAGCAGAAATGATTCATCCAAGAATTCTTGTTTGGATTCATTACCATTTTCAAAGGGTCCCTCTTTTATCTTGTCTCAGATCAGCTGAATGATGCCCCTGTTTTAAAAGGGCTTAGCAGAAGAGATAACGCATTATCACTTCTTCCCAGCCTAGTGTGGTGGATGGAGGCTTACTCTAAAGATAATTAAATCTTAACTCCCAATGGGTGAGGAAACCCAGACTTCCGTGAAACAGCTTTTACCCTGCTTGAGGGCCTCACACAGCTGAGATGCCCCAGAGGTCAGAAAGAGGGGTCTTCCCACAGCATCACCCCACTAAGTGGTGAGTCAAAAAGGGGCAAGTGATAGGGCTTCTTGTTTCAAAATGGAACCAGATCCCAGTATAGATAATGTGCTAAGAGGTCAGGAGTCTTCCTACTACAACTGTGGATTAGCTCGGCTTGACCACGGTAGAAGCAAGGTATTATCTACATCTGACAAGACTAGAGAGAGGTAATCAATAGTCCACATTGCATGTGGCAGGCACAGAGGTGTGTGGGGAGCTCAGATTCCCCTTCATGCTGCGAGGAGAGTGGTTATTCAACAGCCTCCAAATGAAGACGACAGCTCACAAATCAGCCTCCGCTTTGAGGCTAAGATCGTATTGTTCTTGGGGTGGCTTCGGCTGGTGACTGAGCAACAATTCCTGGCCACCTTCACCCGACAAGGGACGCTTTAAACAAGGAAGCTTCGCTCCAAGCTCACTGTTGGGGAAGGCTGGGGGTTCCGTCAGGTCCACCACTGTGTGATGGCCCCTGCCATCCCATCCTCCCTCCTCCCTTTTCCTTTCACAGCCTTATCTCCAGCAAACCAATCTCTCTCCTAACTCAATTTCAGCATTTCACGTGCCCAAATCCCCATTCCCAGAGCTCCCATGCAACCATCCACTAGTCCCAGAGGGGCTGTATCCCCCACCCTGCTGGAGCTGTCATGTAAAAAAAGAGATCCACTCTTTTTACATGGGTAAAATGGGTGGGGGCTGGATCTTGGAGGGCAGTTTAAGGAATGGCAGGGATGATGTAGACAGTCGGGAGAAGAAGAATCTTCCTGGAATCGGGTCCTATCAAGATGTTCCTTCCACTATATCAATTCCTAGAGACCATTAGCCAAGGACAAGGGGGCACTATTTTATTGAACAGAATGCCATCCCAGGGACACTCCCTTAAGGGAGGCTGCATCTGAAAATGCCTTGTCAGATTCAGAGTGTATGGTGTCTGTGACAAGCCATGCTGAGCATGCTTCTCAGGATGGAAACATATCCAGAATGTTCACACCCCAGAAATCCCAGGCTAAGCCAAATATTTCAGACTGGATCTTCATCAGACAAAGCCTTGAAGAACAAGGAAGATGCTTCTTGTCACCCAGTTTTGTCTGCTCCGGCTCCAGACATAACCAGGATGCCCTTTCCCAAGGCCCAGGAATGGAATCGTATCCAGCTCCCCCAAGCCCTGCACGGGCAGGATCAGTAGTCACTCTGTCTAGAGGAGCCAGCAGTCACGTCAGTCCTGACTAATGGCAAACTCAACAATATTTCCATCTTTTGCCTTTGTGTAAGAGCTGGGGATGTCTGCTCATTCCTGTAGTTTATCCTGTGAAAATTCTAAGGCTGCCATTTTCTCTAAAAAGTATCCTAGTAGCTTCTTTATCTGTTAATGCAAAACATAAGACACCTCTAAATGATGTTTTGAGGACTTAGTAACTTAAAAATTGTGGGATATTTTAAGTTAATTACATGGGTTAATTATATGCGATTTTATTTGATTGATAGTTCGTTTATTTTCCATTTGTTTATAATTTCTAATATAGAACTTTAAGGCCATGTTTTTCTCTGAATCTGCATCTAACAGACTTGGATATATACTTCCCTCATCATCCTTGATTTCTAAAGCATTTATACTATCCATTTAAGTTCATCTTTAATTCGAGAGTTATTTAAAAGTGTGTTCGTGGTTTTTTTTAAGCTAGTTTTGAAATTGAAATGCAGTACAAGAGTGCTTTGAAACCAGATTTTTCTAGGCTTAACCCTACTTCTGAATCTAACCCTAACACAAAGCTTGACCCTAACTCACTTTTCTTGAGCTTGATTCCAGGGAAAAGAAGACATAACCGCTCTTCTATCCACTGACATTTTTGCAAAGCATTATGGATTGTCTGTAATCTGGCATGTCACCCTATGAAAACATGCTTCAAAACCAAAAACATAATGATTTTGTTTTATTTTTATAGTGGGTGGGTTGCAAAAGGCCAGAAGGAAATTCTGTTTTCTAGACTGCTTATTTTACTTGGAAAGGGAAAATGCCTCTCTAATGGGTGTCCTTGAACGCGGTCAAAGCCAAGGAAAAGCATTGCCAAGTTTAAGAGTAAATACTCCAAAAAGTAATATTAGCAAATTATTTTCAGGAACAATGCCCACTACCACCATAATTATTAAGGTTGGGGGGCCTTGGTCATTGTAACATTATAACAACAGAGGAAACAGAATAAAATGAATGCATACAGTAAAAGGAGAAAAATACTCTTCACAGATAATAGCAATTGAAAACATACAATTATTTCAAAGCAGCTTAAGTGACTTTAAAAGACAAATATGGAAAAACCGATAGCACCTAAGTATTGATCTTATTCATAATCGTATCAAAAATATCATAAACATAGAAGTGATTTTGAGAAAATGTGCAAAATGTAAATAAAACCTCCAAGGTCTACAGGAGGTCATAAAAGACATCTATTTGAGAAAAGAAAACTATTTCTAGATGTACAGATGAATAGTCCACATAGGATTTTTATGAATTGGCAAAAAATAATTTTGAAATTTATCTGAAAGAACAATCGACATACACTTCCAAAAGGACCATCTGAAAAATAAGAGTAAGAGGGAAGAAGTTTGCAGTCTCAACAGATATTAAAATATATTTTAAGAAGAACATTCATTAAAACATTAGAATATTGGCTTAAAATCTGGCAGAGAGACAGACTAAAGAAATGTAATGCATAAACGTTGAGCTAAAAGCAATCGTGTATAGAAATATAGACAGTCACAGGTAGAACTTGACATTTTCTAGCCACTGCATTTAACAACGGTAAAAATAAATAGGTGAAGCTAATTTTAATAGTATATCTGATTTAACTTAGTATATCAAAATGACATCATTTTAACATGTGATCAATTGAAAAAATTATTTATTTTATTTTTTGAGACAGGGTCTCACCAAGGTGGAGTGCAGTGGGACAATCATGGCTCACTGCAGCCTTGACTTCTGAGCTCAAGAAATCCTCCCACCTCAGCCTCCTGAGTAGCTGGGTCCACAGGCACGTACCACCACCTCTAGCTAATTTTTGTTTTTTTGGTAGAGACAAGGTTTTGCTGTATTGCCCAGGCTGGTTTCAAACTCTTGGGGTCAAGCAGTCCTTCCACCTTGGCCTCCCAAAGTGGGATTACAGGCGTAACCCATGGCACCAGGTCTTGAAAAAAGTTATTTAATATTAACACAATACTTTACATTCTTTTTTGTACTAAGTCTTTGAAATTTGTACTATCCACATATTTAATAGCCATATGTAGCTAGAGGCTATGGCATCTTTGCAGCATAGATTATAGGTAGGGAATGTTATCTAACAGGCATCAGGAAAGCCATAGAGAAGGAAATAGAAATTTAATAAATGGCATATGTCCTTATAATGATTTGTAAAATGCAGAAGCATAGCACAATGAGTTAAAACCACACCATAGGTCATCTGACAAAGTGAGATCTAGGTGGAGTAATTGAAACTATTTTAAAAACTAAAAAACAGAAAAGCCTACAGTAAGCCAAGCAGTGTCACAACTTGGGTGGACCTGGGTGGGAGGCCTGCTGGTTCCAGGAAAAACAGGTCTGTGGAGGAAGAGGAGAAGGCGGGGCATCAGACACTGTGGGGTGAGTGACCTGTGTGTGGGCAGAGCCTGGGGAAGATGGCCAGGGGTCCAGAACCCAGGAACCAAAGGCCGAGAGGGCAGTTCTAGAGTGATTCAGACAGCGGGTGGGATCAGGTAGGCCTGGTAAGCTGAGGCAGTGGAGCAAAAGTTTCCAGGCACCGGTCCAATTTGGAAGTGCAAAAGGGTGTGGGCCACTGTTGGGTAATCTATCCACAGTGGACAGGGCCCCACCCATGGAAGCTCCACCCAGGACAGCTGGAGTCGAGCCTGGGAGAGAAGGTCTTGGTAATGTCAGGAAGTCCGAAGAACCATGAGGGTCATGTGTGCAGCTCCAATCCCAGAGAGAAAGTAGGATACCAGAGGTGGCAGATACACAGTGCTGTCAAGTGGGAGAACAAGGGGACACATAACTGCAGGAGTGGAAAATGTTGCCATGGGCTAGAGAGTGTCCCCTCAAAATTCACGTGTCTGGCCGGGTGCAGTGGCTCACGCCTGTAATTCCAGCACTTTGGGAGGCCCAGGAGGGTGGATAACAAGGTCAGGAGTTTAAGACCAGCCTGGCCAAGATGGTGAAAGCCCATCTCCACTAAAAATACAAAAATTAGTTGAGCATAGTGGTGGGTGCCTGTAATCCCAGCTACTCGGGAAGCTGAGGCAGGAGAATTGCTTACACCCGGAAGGCAGAGGTTGCAGTGAGCCAAGATTGTGCCACTGTACTCCAGCCTGGGAGACAAAGCAAGACTCCATCTCAAAAAAAAAAAAAAAAAAAAAACCCAAAAAACAAACAAAAAATTCACGTGTTGAAGTCCTAAGCTCAATATCTCCCATGGAACTGCATTTGCAGATAGGGCATTCAAAGAGAAAACTAAAGTTCAATTAGACCATTGGGTGGATCCACTACAAGGAAATTTGGACACAGGTAGAGGGGGAAGATCATGTGAAACGCAGAGGGAAGACAGCTGTCTATAAACCCAGGACCAAGGGCTCGAGGGAAACCTACCCTGTGGACATCTTGATCTCAGAGTTCCAGCCTGCAGAATCCTGGAGAGAAGAAACGTCTGTTGTTTGAGCCACCCAGTCTACAGTGCTTCATTATGACAGCCTGAGCTGACTCTACAGATGCTGAAACTGCAGGTTGCACCGGTGAGGCCCTCGTCCCCACAGCGCCACGGTAGACCCAGGTCTGGTGTGTGGGAAATGAGCATCCATGCGGCTGGGGCGGGTAAGCACTAGGAGCCTCACCCGCTGTGTCCTGCGCAAACAACTTGCCCACCGGGGGGTTGGAAAGTAATGTTTAATCCATGCCTGGAAAGGCTCCACTGAACTCGATGCAAGATGGGACTCTATGATAGAGTTGCCAGATAAAATACAGGATACTCAGTTAAATTCGAATGCCAATAAGCAACATTTTTTTTTTTAGTGTATGTTTCAAATATTGCAGGGGGCATGCTTGTTCTAACAGTTATTTGCTATTTATCTGACATTCAAATATAACTATCTTATCATTTTATTTGCTAACTTGGTCAACCCTGGCCAAAGGCTAAGGAAAGGGGCCCAGCCCAGCAGGGAAGGGAATGAAGTGAAGAAAGGAAGTGAAGAAGACCATGGGGGAGCCCTGCAAGGGGGAGTATCACCAGAACCACCCAAGACAGAGGACTTTCTGAAGACATAAGTAAAAGATGAAATTAAACAAAATGGTCAACAGATTTAACTACATCCATATTTTATGACTAACATTAAAAGAAATAAGAAAAAAATAACAGACTGGAAAAACCGTTTCAACAATATGAAAAAGCCAGTATGAATACAGAATGCTGATTCCAACTGGTAAGGAAAATATCAAGATCGCAGTAGGCAGATAGGTAAAAGTGTGATAATAATTTGTACAAAAGGATCTACAATGACCAAACACATTTGGAGAATATTTTTGTCCTTTTAAGAATTTTTACATGCAAATTCCTAAAAAATTAAGAATAAACTTTCACTTTTTAAAAATAGGACTTAAAAAATTAAATTATTAAGTGAAGATGAGAATGTGGTTCCAGTAATAATGACCTTTCTGGTAGTGGAAACTTAGCAATATGCAAAGTGGAATTTCTTAGTGGAAATTTAGCAATATGCTCCTACCTGTTGACCAAATAAGATAATTCCTGGGTTTTGTCTTAAGAGTAATGATTTAAAATAAAGACAGAAAAAAGGATAAGAAATCATGTATTATTCCATTACTATGACTATACAAATATGAATATACCTGAACAATGACTGGAAAGAAATACACACACACACACACACACACACACACACACACACACACACAAGTATTTGATATGAATATATTCTTCTCTTTAAGATTTCCTTGGATAATTAATATATTTTTCTTTTCTATTAACAAACATTAAAGTAAAAAAGCAGTTTCTTTTTGCTCACAAAGAATATTGACTAAGGTGTGCCCCGTCAGAATTCCACCTGGCTCGTGACATGGGGATGGTGGCAGAGTCGGCCATCGGTGACTCCTAGAACAATTCCATGAGCCTTCTTTTCTACTTGACATCAGAGTCTGTAGGTTCAAAGCTTTGCTGGCTATCCAGGCCTTTTAAACAACTGCTTAAAAGCCTAAAGACTTTCTCTGGCCAAAGGTTCAATGCACTATAGGATATTTCCATTCAATGAGATATTAATTTTTATTCTATAGCTTTTCTTTACCTGGAATATAAATGCCTTGCACTCACTCTTGACACTGTCTTCTACTAACCAAAAGCCAAAACTTAAATAAACTGTTGTGGTAACAGCCTTTGCATGATCGGGCGTAATCACTTTGCTGTCACTATACCATTTTCCAGCACCTAGGAGGAGAAGGAGGTGGACTGTTTGGTTACCCCTGAAGTGTCTGGGTTCCTGTTTCAGAACAGATGGGACTGACCACAGGAAAAGGACACTTCCTCACAGGTCAGTCCAGTTCAGTGGACACTATGGCTATGGGAGCCAGGGGCTTTAAAATATGAAGAATTGAGCTTAGTAATTGAAACCGTTGGTTTTTCTGAGGTTCACAAAGCGTCTGCCAGCCCAAGCTTGGGAACAAGAGACCACTCCTGTATTAGTTTGCTTGGCTGTCATCACCAGGTACCACAGACTGGGTGGCTTACACAACAGGCATTTATTTTCTCACAGTTCTGGAGGCTGGAATCTGAGGTCAAGGCATCAGCAGGACTGGTTTCTCCTGAGGCCTCTCTCCTTGGCTTGTAGATGCTGCCTTCTCCCTGTGGCTTCATGTGGCCTTTCCTCTGCGTGTGTCCCTGTCCTCATCTCTTCTTATAAGCACATCAGTCTTATTGGATTAGGGCCTATCCTAACAGCCTCATTTTTACTTAGTTATTCCTGTAAAGACCCTATCCCCAAACACAGTCACATTCCAACGTATTGAGGGTTAAGACTTCAATATGTGAATTTTGGAGGGCACACAGTTCAGCCCATAACAATTTCTGAGGTTAGAAGAGAACTTCTCTGTTACTGGCTGCAAAGCTGCATAAGAATATTTTTTATATATATATATATTTATAATATATAAAAATATATATTTAATATATATAAAATATTCCTATATTTATATATAATATATAAATATATATTTAAGATATATAATACATTAGTATATAAAATATATATATAATGCATATTATATATATATTATATATATATATATTTTTAACAGGATTCGAACTTATGCTGTAAGCAAGAGAGTCATCAAATCTTACACCAAACACCAAGACAAATGTGTTAGAAGATCCTGACTAAACCATCTGGGTAGTCTGAGAGCAGCACTATTTTATCTTAGGATTCCTGAGATTTTCTGTTCAAACCTGAGAGTACCCCTTGGGAAGGTGTTGGAAACAGATGCTCGGTGCCACAAAGAAAAATTAGCACTGAGACAAAGGATCTTTCAGCAATGCAATTTTTACTTCCTGGACTGCAGGAAGGGTACTCTCGCTAGCCATCTTGCCACAAGAGAACAATGAACAAAGGAAACAGACACATTTATCCCTTATGCATTTGGGGTTGTCCTGTGTCTGATCTCCGTTGACTGGAACCAGACCTCACAATCTAAACTACAACCCGATTGGCTAACAACTTAAAACTTTTCTAAACAGGTAAAAGCAATGGAGAGCTAGGACGTGCCTGTGAGCACGTCCAGCACAGATATCTTGGTTAAAGTACAAGGACTTAGAATGCACTACGTGCCTGTAAGCATGGCATGTTCTAACAGCTACATAGGATAGGGCTTCACAAAGAGTTATTAGCACACTTATTCTTTAACAAGAAAGTAGACTTTAAAAAGGAACTTTTCTACTTCCCACAGAAGGGAAACACCAGCACACACAGGCCTCTGATGTGAGCCCACCCCAGTGCCCACCAGTACATCTCCATCTCGAGGGCCTTGGACTGCTGAGAGCCAGGGTGAAGTCTCCTTGTCTCAACACCCTCAGGGATGCTGGGTGATGACTTTTCTCTCTGCCTTCCTTGGGGCCAGGTCTGGAAGCCGAATGTCACCTCTATCCGACCTGCAGAAGGGGCTGGGTGTCATCTTCCCTGGGTCCAGGGCCACGTTTATGTTTTCTTTATATTGCCATAGTGCATCTTAATTCCCATCTTCATTCTCAGCTAAGGCAAGGCCCGCCCCAGCACACCCCCTCACTCTGACGGGCTCCCTGGCCTCTGACCCCTGTACAGCTAACGTCCTCCTGTGCCTCTGGGACATGTGGGATGGACCCAGGCTGCTACCCTCCGGGCTCACCTTCCTGAGCCCCTGACTTCCAGGGGCCCTGAGCATTCACTTAGGCTAGCGTGACGTCATTCACGACAGCAGAGCGAGAGCTCAGATTCATTGTCTTTCCTTTCATGCACTTTATCTTTCAGCCACCTCGAGAGCTGATTTGAAATGCAAGTTATGGTAGAAGAAATCTGTTCGGCTGTCTCTGGAACAAATAGAAGGAAGTGTGCACTTTGACAACCACGTGTAGGTTCTTTTGTTGTCCAGCCCCCTCCTCCCCATCAGGGTGTGCAGCAGGTGCACCCCCATTTGGCTCACATCAGTGTATATTGATATATTAAAGTCCTCTGAGTCTTAATGTGGCTAGGGCAACAAATGCCTTAAGCACCCTGTCGAGTTTATGCACAGCCTACTGTCAAAGTGGGATTACACTGTGGGGCGGATGCCTCTTTCAGAGGAGACATAGCCAACTCTAGCGGGTGTTTATACTCAGAAGAGGTCAATAGATGTTATGAAACACTTGCAGCTGGGGGGAAGAGATTCCAAAACACGCGGAAAGCAGCATGGCTCTCTCTGCCTGTCGGTATCATGGGATAGGCTGAGGCATCTATCCTCTGGACAGCATACGTATGACAGAAGATAAAGTCATCCCTGTTTGTTCTTAGCACAGACTGAAGAAGATTCTCTGAGAATCTAACTGAGCAGACAGCTCAGGGTAATGTTATTTGGCTTTCTCTAGGGCCGCCCCAAGAAGTCCAATACAGCACTGTCAACACAGCTCTTCTTGACTGCCACTTTATCACGGATTTGAAAAGCAACTGGAAACGCTTTGCCCTATCTTTATTGGACTATCAGCTCTGAAATTATCCATAAAATTGTTCCTATCAAATGCAAGATAGTATGACCTGCAAAAGATCAGTAAAATTTTCTAACTATGTCTTCTATTAAAAGTATAAGGCAACCGGGTGCGGTGGCTCACGCCTGTAATCCCAGAAGTTTGGGAGGCTGAGGTGGGTGGATCATGAGGTCAAGAAATCAAAACCATCCTGGCCAACATGGTGAAACCCCACCTTTACTAAAAATACAAAAATTAGCCACGCATGGTGGTGCATGCCTGTAGTCCCAGCTACTCAGGAGGCTGAGACAAGAGAATCATTTGAACCTGGGAAGCAGAGGTTGCAGTAAGTCGAGATCATGCCACTGCACTCCAGCCTGGCAAAAGAGTGAGACTCTGTCTAAAAAAAAAAAAAAAAAAAAGTATAAGGCAGCCGAGGGTTTTCTGGCTCACTGGCTTAACTTTTTTTGTGGTCACTAAGCATTATAATTTCCAAAATGGATCCACAGTGGAAAAGTAGGGAAATAGAAAAGAATTAAGATCTAAGCTTGGCAGAAAGACCCAGGAGCAGGACGAGATTAGGCCCATAGGAACCAGAGAAGTATGGCAGAACAAGGGCCTTCAGGAAAGTTTATCACTTCTGCTAGACAAAGGGAATTGCCTGGCTGTAACACTGTAGGATAGGTATGCAGGATGATACCACGGTGGGAAACTGGGTGAAGAGTACCTGGGCTCTCTCTACAGTCCTTGTTACAATTGCATGGGAATTTTCCATTGTCTCAAAATAAAAGATTTAAGAAAAACTGCACAGACAGTGGGTGTATGGTTTATCCCAGTACTTTCCCTGTCCACCTGTGCATCACTTGAACCATCTTCAAGTTCTTAGGAAGAAGAGAAGGTAGGGCAGGGCACGGTGGCTCACATCTGTAATCTCAGCACTTTGGGAGTCTGAGGTGGGTGGATCACAAGATCAGGAGTTCAAGACCAACCTGGCCAACATGGTGAATCCCCATCTCTACTAAAAATATAAAAATTAGCCAGATGTGGTGGTGCACACCTGTAATCCCAGCTTCTCAGGAGGCTGAGCCAGGAGAGTCGCTTGAACCCAGGATGCAGAGGTTGCAGTGAGCTGAGATTACGCCATTGCACTCAAACCTGGCTACAGAGAGAGACTCCGACTCAAAAAAAAAAAAAAAAAGAGAAGAAGAGAGCGTTGTTAGGAGTGTAATGGAGCCTGGACCCCTTCAACCCCTGTGTCTCTGGCTCATCGGTTGGCCATGCTGGTTAGAGAGAACTGTCTTGCAGGGAGGGCTGCTCCTGAGGCCATGTTTTTGACCTGGCATCCTCCCCTTCCCAAGGTAACCTGCTAATGAGGACTTGCTCCAGTGGGCACCAATGCTGTACAAACAACACCTGCTCTCACCTCTTAGAAAAGGATTATAGATGTTTGAGATGCAGCCGCCTAGATGGGAGACACACTTATACCACGATCCCAGCACTCTCAGAGAAGGAAAAGACCCCAAATGTGGAATATTAGTATTTCCTGATGGGATCATAAATGGAGATGCTGGAAGTGAAAGCAGCCTGCTGTTCAAACTCAGCACAGATCCCAGTGAGGGTCTGCATGTAGTAGCAACTCAATAAACATTGCAATTGAATGAATGAATCAATCAATCAATCAATGAGTGAATCAATGAATGAATCAATCAATCAATCAATGCTGGATCCCACAAAGCTGCCTTTAAATATACCTCTAAAAAGAGGCTAGAAAAGTCTTTCACAGTTCAGAGGCCCTTGTGTCTTACTGTTTCCCCACAACTTGGGCCTTTATG
Source organism: Cacajao melanocephalus (assembly GCA_963573385.1). Taxonomy (NCBI): domain Eukaryota; kingdom Metazoa; phylum Chordata; class Mammalia; order Primates; family Pitheciidae; genus Cacajao; species Cacajao melanocephalus. The sequence continues at coordinate 41,224 of CAUYLG010030511.1, forward strand.
ATCTGACAGAACTTTTAGGCCAATACTTGCAGTCAAGAGGAAGGTGAGTACCACTTCCTCACTGAGGATGTCTTTATAATTGGAGGGGCAGCTTCAAGTAGACATCCATTCTGGTATGCATTTTCACCAAGGATGCCTCAATCTTAATTGCATAAAAAAAGAAAACAGCTGTGTTTGCAGGCATCTCCCAAAGTGCAAATGCTCGATTCTAAATAAATGCTTTCACAGGTTAAGTTGTGCAGTCCTGGGGATACATCTCACCACTATCCCTTCCCAGTAGATCCTGAGGGATCTTGAGGGGCAGGAACAGAGAGGCATCCGGCTCTTTCTCTGGCTGGCTTCTTTACTGTAAGCTGTTTTATCAGCATCGTATTATCTTGATTACAGCAGGAACAGATAAGCTCTTTCTCTGGGGTTCCTCTAGAGCTGAGGCTGGTCACATGTGATACCTGCTCCCCATTTTGTAGGATAAAATGCTCTCTCCCAGACTGTTAAAAAGAAATTAGGTAGCAGATGATAATTGACCATCTTTTAAATTTCCATCAACCTTTGCTATCACAGGACATCAGGAATATTGGCTAATTGTTGGTCAGGCCCCTGGAGAGATGGCCACCAACTAAGGCAAAGGCAGTGACATAAAGAAATTTAACTCATACCGTGACTTGTAGATAGGGAGAACAATGATCACTAACCTACCCTTCAAGGTACCATTCACTGGTTTTGGGGAAAAATAATTCAATCTTCATTCTATGTTAATAATCAATTCCATCTGATAATTTCAAAAAATGTTTTGCATCTTTATTGGAAAAAAATCAAAACACCATTTCTCAGCTGCACACCTTCTCTGCCTGGAGTTTGTTCTAAGATGCTCTTCTCATGTGTAAGACGAATGATGTCACTTGTGTGGAGCTTGGAGTGGGAGGGCTGATGGCCCTGAGCTTGGAATTTTAGGTGGCTGTTACAGGAAAGGAAGTCTCGATCCAGATCCCAAGAGAGGGTTCTTGGATCTTGCGCAAGAAAGAATTCAGTGCAAGTCCATACAGTAAAGTGAAAGCAAGTTTATTAAGAAAGTAAAGGAATAAAGTAATGGCTATTCCATAGACAAAGCAGCCCTGAGGGTTACTGGTTGCCCATTTTTATGATTATTTCTTGATTATATGCCAAATAAGGGGTGAATTTTTCACGTCTCCCATTTTTAGACCATATAGGGTAACTTCCTGTTGTTGCCATGGCCTTTGTAAACTGTCATGGCGCTGGTTGTTAGGAGTGTAGCAGTGAGGATGACTAGAGGTCACTCTTGTCACCATCTTGGTTTATGTGGGTTTTTGCTGGCTTCTTGACTGCAACCTATTTTATCAGCAAAGTCATTATGACTTGTATTTTGTGCTGATCTCCTATCTCATCCTGTGACTTAGAATGCCTTGACCATCTGGAAATGCAGCCCAGTAAGTCTCAGCCTCATTGTACCCGGCTTCTATTCAAGATGGAGTTCCTCTGGTTCACATGCCTCTGATGGCTGGATGATGGTCTCGGTCCTCCTGGCTGATGCTCATCTCAGTCACATTTTCGACTGGCATACGAGACATGAATGGCACAGCCTGGTTGGCTAGTGTTGGGCAACGCTCTCCTGAGGCATCTTGGAGCATTCAGACAGAGCCAGAGCCCATCTGAGACGCCAATTCCCGTTTTAGGATGTGGACTCCGGAGCAATGCTGGCCTGCAGAACCAGCCCCCACCTCCTGGGCTGCCTGGGCTGCATGAGAGAAACGTCATCTTGGGAAAGAGTGATGTAAAAAATGATCCCGTAAGAAAATGGTGGCGTGGGGCATGGTGTGCTTGTGTGTTAGCTGTAGAGCTGTGGTTCTCACTGTGGTCCCTGAGCATCACTCAGCATCACCTGGGAATTTGTCAGCAATGCAGATTCTCAGGCCTACCCCAGAACCTCTGAATCAAAAACTCTGAGGGTGGGGCCTTGTGTGAACAAGTCCCACAGAGGATTCTAATGCGGGCTAAGGTGTGGGACCCACAAAGATGTTCAGCCTTCCTGGGTAGTAACGAACTGGGAGCATAGGAAATTGTGGTGAGTGACTTTGCCTCTGATTTTTTTTTTTTTTTTTAGGTTCAGAACCTGCGTTCCATCAGTTTCGTTAACTATGCAGCAATAGGACACATTTTGATCAAACACTTTTCTGCTCCCTGTGCTCTGCTGAACGTCACCAAGGTCAGGAAGTACGTTGTTAAATGCTCGCCCTGTGTCTGTTCAAATGTGAAACCCCCGCCAGGGCTTTTCCTCCCAGAAAGGAAGACGGGTGACCCCACTGGAACCTGGCGTTCAGAGAGGTGGGGCCAAACGGAAACCTATAAATCCAGTTCCAGAAAGTCCAAAATCCCCATCTGTTTTGAATGAACATACGTTTTTAGTGACAGAAGGCCTCTCCTTAAGCCCAGAGGTGAGAGGGTCCAGAGGAGGGAGGTCTGCTGTGGAAATCTGTGTCTTTCCAAAGCATGGCTATCAGCATTTGGGCAGCTCCTAAGGGCGTCTGTCCACCCAAAGCAAGGCTGTTCTGGAGGTCAGGGTTCTGGAGCTGGTTCTGGGGGGACTCCAGTGCCTTCATTCCCAGGCTGGGCACCCTTCCTGCAGTTAAGACCCCCCGGGTGAGTCAGCCTCACCCATGCTGCTGCATGTCCCGAACTGCCTCCCCAGCTCCTGCTGGCCTTCCCATCCCATGGTGCCCATTTGTCCTGGCGAAGACAGACTAGGGCTGCCACTCTCTCCAACCCTGCATGGTGGAAGGGGCCCACTGTCCTGCTGCATCAGAAAGTTCCTCTCATCTCTCCCAGGTATTGGTGCTTACCTACAATTCTGCTTGCAAAGAACGTTTTGAAAATCTGCTTCTATACCCCACCTTTTAGGCACTTATGGGGCCTTAGAAATAAGGTGCATCTGGCACTGCTGTGTCACTGCAGAACCTGATTCGGGGAAGGGCTTAAGAAGGAGGAGATGCTGTTACCAGAGTACAAACACGAGGTGGCTCTGCCAGTGGAAACCCCTGGATGAATGCCCTTTTCTTAGATGGAAGCGGAGTTGCCCACCCTTCCTGTCTGATCCTTCTGACCAAATGTGTGCATTTTCAAAATACTAGGCTTGAGTCAGCTATGTCTTCTGGGGCCTTCTAACGAGTTAACCTAGTGCATTCCCCAGGAGCCCACCCTCCCCAAACAAGGGGTGGATTATTCATGTCTCCTCTTTGTAGACCATATAGGGTAACTTCCTGTCATTGCCACGGCGTCTGTAAACTGTCATAGTGCTGGTGAGAATGCAGCAGTGAGAACGACCAGAGGTCACTCTTGTCACCATCTTGGTTTTGGTGGGTTTTGGCTGGCTTCTTTAGGACAACATGTTTTGTTAACAAAGTCGTTACGACCTCTATTTTGTGCTGACCTCCTATCTCATCCTACAACCGAATTCAGAGAGCTGATCTTCTGCTCAATTCTCAACAAACAGAGCACCCCCTTCCAGCACCGCAGCCCTGCCAGAGTCTCTGAGCCTGCTCTTAGGCTAGCGTGAGTTTGAGTGTGTGTCCCAGCACTAGCTGTGGCTCCTGCAGCTGCTGCCTGCCTGCCATACCTGCTTCCCACCTGCCTTGGGCCTTCCGCCCACCCTTCCTTGGGGGAGTCTCTGAATTGGGGCTTGTTGGAACACTAACTAAAAAGAGGTGCTTACCACAGCCTCATGTCAAAGGACACCCCAGGCACACTCCCTTCATCCCAACCCCCATGTGGCTCACCACACAAATGGTTGATTTATTAATGGTTCATCCTCTAAAATGTCGTCTGCTTTTCAGAGGACCATATGCACACGGCCTGGGATGAAGCCCTGGGATCACAGGATTATTTATTTCACGAAGCATTGAGCCAGTGGTTATATTAAAACAAACATACATGCACATACATTTTAAAGACAAAATTGAGACAACTTCAGCTTCTCACTGGCTGCCCCCGGCTACTCCTCCAGCTCCTGGGATCATGCACACACATTCACCACCATTGGGATAATTTGGTGAAAAGTATCTGAAAGACACAGGCCGACAGAAACCAAAAGGTAAAAGGAACCATCCTCCTTTACAACTACACTTATGACGCAAACCACAGACGAGGTCCTCAGGCACTCTTCCCCACCCCTCTTCTTTCTCCCCGTCACTCTCCCCAACTTTATTTTTCCTGCCTTAGCTCCTGTAGGAATCAATAATTGCTGGGTCTCCATAGCTGTGACTACCCTGGAGTGAAAACTGAGTTCTGGGCCCCCATCTTGATTTTATCAGACTGGAAATTTTTTTTGGTATCCGTAGTCTTTCTCCTCAGGATGGTGAAGCAGCTTAACCACAGCTGAGTGCAGGGAGCTGGACTCGCTGCAAGGCTTAACCTTGAAGGGCCAGTGGCTGAGCAAAGTTCTGTGCCTGCAAACGGTGGCCTTCAAGAGTTTTCCAGGCAATTCTCAGCCTCTTTCCTTGGCCATCCAGACACCTGCTGCTCCACCTTCCTCTCCAGGCCTTTGCACAGCCTTCTCTTGTGTCTGCCTAGTCACTCCTACGTGTCCTTAAGAGCAAATTCAGGCCCTGGTTCAGGCCACCTCCCTTTCTAGTCCAACTAAGCTAATCACTACTGTAACCAGGTGGTGAGCTTGCACATCTGAATCACTAAGGTGGTGATTAAAGCATAGATCAGTGGGCCACACTCCCAGGGATTCCGTAGGTCTGGGGAGACACCTGAGAATTTGTATTTCTAATATGGAGCTCTTGGCTGTAGCTGCTTCCTGGAGACCACCCTTTCAGAACCGTTACTCTAACCTTGGCTACTCAAACTGTGGTGCATGAACCAGCATCATCAGCATCACCTGGGAGCTTGTTTGAAATTCACAGTCTCAGACTTAATGAATCAGATTCTGTGTTTGAACAAGATCTCCAGGGGATTCCAGTGCACGTGAAAGATTGCAAAGCACTCCTCCAAACTGAGCTTCTGGAAGACAGAAACATTTTCTTACTTTTCTGTGTATTCCCAGCACCTGGCACAGGAATGAATAGGATGCAGAGGCTGGGGCTGAGGCTGGAGCAGTCATTCCAGCTTGGGAGCAAACCCATCCTGGACAGGTCTGCCCGCATCAGCACACACTCACAGCAGGTCATTTGGCACTTAGAAGAAAAATCAACCCGCATCTCCGATGACCCGCTAGATTCTGAAATCTCACAAAAGTATACCATTACCTTTGCACCCTAGTGACTTAAGTAAAATTCAGACCTGAGTTAGCAAAAGGAGATTTTTCACAAGTGTGTTCTTATACTTTGTGGAAGGGGAGACTGACTTCCAAACCCCGGGGCAGCTGCTCATAGGACCTAACCACGCAGGCAGGCTGCATCTTCTGGCTGCCTGGGCTCAGACTCAGAACTCCATTTTCTATTTACAACTTTTTCCTCATTTTGTTATTGCTGCTAAACTTTCTTAGACTTGAAAACTTCTTATGAGCCAAGCCCTAGGGCTGATAATCGCATGACTGGAAGCGTGGTGGTGTGTTTGATGATGGACCTGGCTCACTTCCATACCCGCTCCCAATCGTTTAGGACACAAAGCTCTGTGCTCTGGAGCGAGCATGAGCTGCCATCAGCTGAGCAGATGGATAATGTGGGAGACAGATCAGCACATCTGGCAGAAGAGGCCCAGAATTGGGTGACAATGAATGTTTTCATTTGGGCAGATGTAACAAAACCTCCTCGCTACCCACATGGACCGTTCCTTGGGGAAGCAGTCTTCGTCTGAACAGCGTCCTTCATTAGCTATCACGCAGTCACTTCACTCAGGTGCCCTCGAAGGAAGAGTGGAGGAGGTTAACTTGATAGAAAAGCTGTACAGTGAAGTTTTGCTCAGAAAGTATCTTGTAAAATAAACATATGGATAAGGCCATTTAAAAGAGCCCGTTATTATGTGTGAGATTATTGACAGAGCTCTGAGCAACCAGGAGCCATGGGGCTCAGTCCAGGGACAGAGGCGTCCCCAGGAGGAAGGCGCACAACCCCCGCAAATGTGATTTCAACTCACGCTCGCATTTCAGCTGACCCCCTTCCCTCCTCAACAGTGCCTGAAAGCATTTTTTCCTAAAATGCGATTTTTTCAGGGCAGAATGCATGTGGTGGCAGGGAAGGGGGGTTAAGCATTACCACCTAGGAAGGGGTTTTTGTGTTCCAACACTGAGGCCCTAGGGCCTCAAAACCCCAATTCTTTTTTACCAGCCCACCAGCCCAGGATGAGCTCACACCGAGGCTGACAAAACACAGGCCTGAGTTGAAAACATCTGTCTCTTGCTAGTTTTCTTTCCCGACTCCTCATGGTGGGGCCTCGCGGGGCCTCGGTACTGCCTCTACCATGTACAGGGTCGGATGCATCAGATACCATCACCACCTCAGCTTCCTATCACCAAGGCTGGCTCAGGATGAGCCACGTGGAGACTGCAGGCCTGACCTTTTGCTGCTTCCCTTACTTCACCCCTTTGCCCCCCAAAGGATGGGCCATTTGCCAAAGGACAACGGAGCCTTCCCAGAACCCTCTTTTCTTGACATTTCCCTTCTTTGGTACACTTCCCTCAGCACTCAGCCAGCAGCCCTGGAGGGTGCCAGGCATTTCACGGCAGGACGAGGGTCTTTGGGGGCAACATCTCTGTGCATTGGGAGTGCTGCATCTTTGGAGACCCACCCGGCTTTTTGTGCTCTCTCAGCACTTGTCCTGGTTTGGCTTCACCCTCCACCTCCCCTGGAGACCACTGCCTTTCTTCCAGGTTCTGGTGTCACTGAGGAAGCCACTGCCTGTGCGCTGTCCCAGCTCAGCCCCTCCTGGTACGAAGGTCATGGCACATCCATCACGACTGTAACCAGCGGATCCCTGGACTCTGCCCACAGAATTCCCCGAGCCGGCTCCTCCCTCCTCCTGACCTGGGGCAACTCCTCCTCCCAGCCGCATCTGCTCCGGGTTTCTCTGCTGTCTGCCTCACACAGCCCCACCCCACATTCATCATGCTCTCTGAATTCAGAATTTCACTGAAATCCCAAAGGTCTTTCCTTACCCTACAGAGTTAGTCACTTACTTCACGGATGTCATGAACTTCCCATTTCTCTTCTTCATGATCTCAGACAAATGTGAGCATCCAACTTCGCATTCTTAAACACAGCTATTATTTCATTACCGTGGTTATTCTTCACTCCACACTCTGAGGTTTGTTTCCAAATCAAGATTGTAGGTTCGGCCCCTAGTGTCTGCCTCGCCATGTCTACCTGGCATTATTTTCAGGATAAAGGGCTGGAAAACCTCAAAGTTGAGAGGTTATGCCTTTTTCCAAATCAGAAAGCAAGCTGAGGGTAGTAAAGGAAAATAATCCTTTTTGTTTTGTACTTGCTTCATGGTTGAGAGGTTGTGTTGTCACATGTGTGTGAGCGTGAGCATGTGTGCATTTGAATCTGTGTTTGTTTCCTTCTGATCTTGGCCAGATGGCCACAGTACCTTGAAACCAATCTGGGAAGGGAGAGTGGACTCCAGTTTAGCAAACCTAATGTCCATTCCCAAATCACTTCTCCCTTTCCTGACTCCCAGAGGAGACTGAAAGAGCTAAATGCTCACTCTCCCAGTCTTTTGAGCAAGGGCAGCCATGGGACAAATATTTCATAAATATTCATGACTCCTCTTATACTTATTGAATATGCATATTTGGCCACCTGCTTCAGCATACATTCCTATCTTATTTTCTCCACCCTCGAAGTGTGTTTCCAGTTTTTGGCCAGAGGCTTTGCTTTCCAGCTTATCAGAATGGCCACCCTGCAGAATACAACCCTTTACAAGAAATAAAGCTCTACTTCCCAAATGCATGAACCTTGACATTTTACAGCTGATGGTAGGATTTGAAAACTTTACAACAAAAATTATATAATGGTCTCAGGGGAGGGAGGAGAGAGATAGAGAGAATGCTGGGAGTGAGGAAGGTGAAACCAGCTTTGCAAAATTATGACAGTGAGAGAAATCTGACATGCCTGACTCCATCTTGCCTCTAGCCTCACAGGCTGGTTGTCTTTGCTTATTCCTGGGTGTGGGGCAAGCTAACTTGGGATAAATTTGGTTTCTAGTTTAAATAAGAATATCCCTTCACCCAAACTAAACTTAGGGTTATGGTTCTTAGTTTCATTAGTTTTAGGTCTCATTAGTTCTTGTAAAACTAATGAAAGTCCACCAAGTTAGGCAGATGAGAAGGGCTTGAATTCTAGATAATTACCAGCCATTATTCCAAAGGTAAGAAGACCTGCAACTTCCCCAATTACTCCTGCAGATAACATCACTATTGTAGAACCTAAAAGTGGCCTTTTTTTTTTTTTTTTTTTTTTTTTACATGGAGTGTTGCTCTGTCACCCAGGCTGGAGTGCAGTGGCGTGATCTCGGCTCACTGCGACCTCCTCCGCTCCCAGGTCCAAGCAATTCTCTTCCTCAGCCTCCCAAGTAGCTGGGACTACAGGCACATGCCACCATACCCAGCTAATTTTTTTTTTGTGTATTTTTAGTAGAGATGGAGTTTCACCATGTTAGCCAGGATGGTCTCGATCTCCTGACCTCGTGATGCGCTCATCTCAGGGTCCCATAAGTGCTGGGATTATAAGTGTGAGCCACTGCACCCGGCCAGAATTGGACTTCTGAGATGTCTTTTTAGGTTTTTGCATTTCGGACACCCTGATGGCCCTCACCCAGGCACTGAGTCAGCACAAGAGGGGAGCTTCAACTCCTATGACTTCATCTCCAACCCAACCAGTCAGCATGCGCCCTACTCCAGCCCCCAGCCCCCAGCCCACCAAGCTGTCTTTGAAAAATCCCGCACCTCCGAGCCTTCATGCAGTGGAGACTGATTTGAGTCATAACTTCATCTCCCACGTGAGGTGGCCAGGCTAGCCTCACACCAGTTAAGCTCTTTCTTGACTGCAATGCTGTGATCTTGATATAGGCGTTATTAAGAAATTATTTTAAGCAGATGGAGAGGAAAAGGGGTCCTTGGAAAGTTTTTGTTTCTTTTAAAGCAGCTCCAGGAATGTTTCTGGTCTAGCAGGAAAACTCCTGGTCTGGCAACCTTTGATATGCAAATACCTGCCATTAGAAACTGGGTACACCCAAACATGGCGATTCCTGCCCTCTTCTTCTTGCCCTTGCTCCCACATGTGCCTGACCACGTGGCCGCCCCTCATATGCCCACATGTATAGAACATCATGGCATCCTGCATTTGCATATTAAAAGGCTAGGGTGGGAGGGTCAGTTTTTCTGCAGGATACTGAGTGACATGCCTGGTCAAACCAATCCCCTGAGCTCTTTGCAAATCAGGCACCACCTGCTACAGCCTCCTCACATAAGCAGCCACGTTTCCACTGCACACCTGGCTTCCTCTCTCAGCTTTGGAGCCCTCCTCCCTCTGTCTCTGTACAGCAGAGCTTCTTCCTTCATTCTTGCCTATTAAACTCTATGCTCCTTAAAACCACGGCACGTGTGTCCGTGTGGTTTTATCCACTTTGACATGAGATGAAGAACCCTGGTGTTTCTCCACTCGTGGGAGCTGTATCAATCTCAATGAATAGATTTTCTTTGTACAGCGGGCGGGAAGAACCTGTTGGGTGGTTACACTCCAGACACAGGGCTGTTTAGAACAGAATTAATATAGAATTCCTGCCTCTTGGTACAAGGAATGTCTATCCAGCAAAGACTTGTCATGGCCAAGGTCCCACTGTGTAAGCACAGCCCTGGACCTCAGGACCACCAAAAAATGGGTAGAAAGTTCTAGAACAATCATTACTAAATGAACCATATCAGTCTGCAAAACAATATATCATTTGGGGCTCCTCGGCTCTTAGGACGGAGATGACATTGACTTGACCTTCCTTCCCTAACCAGTGAGCTCCTCAAATGATGGGTAATTCCTAGGAGCTCCCAAGCCAAGCCGTGCATCCACTGAATCCATCCAGTTGAAGAAGCATTAAGCAGACCCTCTTCCCCTCTCACCAAATTTAGCCGGAGGGAGACTCTGCCTCTTTCCTTTCTGTCCACCCCACCTCCCTACCCGCTAAAAATATCCTTGAGGCTGGGGTGGGGGCAGCACAGATCCTACTGAATATTTAGGAGCCAGAAGGGGATCTGTGCCAGCATTCCTGGCATCTTAATATCAGACCTTCCTTTAGTTAAAAATCCCTTCAGCTAACCCCAAAGCTTGAGTGTGTCTCGGGATCCCCTTCCCATTCTTTCCTTCTCCACTTTCCCTCTCCCCAGTCTCTCTTGACCCTGAGTTTCCTGTGTATTTCTAACACAGAGGAAGTAACTCTCTTTTGGATTTCGTTGCTGTTGTTTTTCTCTTTATTTTCAGTTTTTAATTTTTGTGGGTACACAGTATGTGTATATATTTGTGGGGTTTGTGAATGTTTTGATATAGGCATGCAATGTGACCTCAGCACATCATAGAGAATGAGGTCTCCGTCCCCTCTAGCCTTTATCCTTTGAGTTACAAACCAGTGTTGGCTCTCTTTTGTTTCTTTTGTCTTCTGCTAACACACAGTCCCAAAGACAGGGCCAAGGGGAATTCTGCCCTCAGCTGCCCATTTTTGCAATATTTACATGAACAAATTCACTCATAAATGCCCCAACCTGCACATAAGAGGGAAGTGATTTCAGGTGAACATTGATCTTTTACAATCATTGTGACTAAGGCCGGGCATCTATTCTCTTTGCCTTCCAGGCACTGTTTTCCTCTGACTTCCTGTTCCCTGGGTTGCTCCAGGTTCACAAAGATGTGTCCTCACCAGGACCTCACAGTCAAGGCGTCTTTTCTGTTTTTCTGCGTGAGTTTGCAGGGAGATCAGATTCCAACCACTAGACATAGCTGTGCTTCTGACAGCCTGGCTGCCTGCCGCAGGCCTCCCTCGATTTGGCCAAAAATGACTCCTTCCCTCCTCTAGTGCTATCAGGAGAGGTAGGAGGTGTTAGAGAGACTTCCCCTGCCCACCACACACACCTTGCAGCCTGAGGCTGCCTAAAGACCCTCAGAAATCCCTGACCTTGTCCCTTCTCTTCCCCCCCCTCCCTGTTCTCCAAGCTCTGAGCAAGTGGAAGTTTCCTCTTCACCACTTCAGGGTCACTTGCTGAACATTAGTTGGGTAGAAAAGCCGGGGTTGGAGGAGGGGTGTATTTGGAAGGAGGGCTGGAGGTGAGGAAACTTGGGGTCCAAGCCGCTCTCCCACACCCCAGCCTGCTGACCCTGGTCCACTGGGGCCTCTGTTTCCTCATTTGCCTAATAAACGTTTGAAATCCCTACGTTATTCCTAAAGTGTCTGCAACATTAAAAAGGTATTTCTTAGCAAATTGCCCCTATTAGAAATCTGAGGCCGCTCCTGCCTTTTCCACGACCTCCCTGCTAGAAGGTCCCAGAACCTTCCCTTTTGACTCCAGAGACACCGACTTTGCTGATGTCACAACTTTCCTCTGACTGCAGGTTAATTTCTGGTGGATGAAATATTTCTGCATCTGCTGTTTTTACTGCAGTGGAGTTACCCTGTGGTACACAGGCAGTTTATTGCTTTATTCTTTACTTTTGAATCACAGTCAAGAGTTTCAAAAGGGGTAAAACAGGACGGTCCCTCAGGGCTGATGTTCAGCACAAACACCCCATAAGCCTCTGGGTGTGTCTGTCATCAGTTCTTGTACAGACATCACGGGGCTACTGCCTTAGTTTGTAGGTTCTGAATAGCTGGAGAAGGGCGTTTTACAACTGAATAAGAGGGAGTTGCCAGGGAACTGCCCGTCCAATATCTTCTGTCTGTACAAGTTTTAGTTGGATACCCCAGAGGCATAGAAATCATTTCTTTGCAATAATAAAAGAATCTTTAAAGAGATATGCCTCCATTCCCTGGGAGCCCAAATGAACAAGAATGTGATATGAGCTCTTTTAGGAATGCAAGTTAGTATCCCATCATCCCCAGGGACAAAGAGAGCAAGTTTAGGGTTGTTTTGCATATGGAAGGAAGCTAGAGAGGTTCCACCTGTCAGAATCGCCATGCATCCTCCTTTATGAATGTACCAGCTATAAGCTACTGCCTTTCCATCAGCAGATGGTTCAAATGAACCCAGAGATTAGGTCCACAGAAAATCTAGGTCACAGTAAAGGAGAAATTCTACATGAAAGTAGTCAGCACAGCATATGGTAGGGATCCTATAAATATTAATTCTTCCTCACATATAAAAATTGCAATTCACAGGCTAATCTCGGCTTGCAGAGAGGTGAAAGTTAGAGTGGTAGATTTGTCTCCAGAGATGGTGGCAGCACTCTCTGCCAACACACATGTTCATTTGTAATGCAGTCTTGCTATTTCTCCATTAAGAAGAGTCTATTTCCCTTTCCCTTGAATTCAGGCAGGTCCTGCAACCTTTTTTGACCAATAGAAGTTGGCAGAAGCAGACGCACCCATGGGCAGGCTTGTGAGTGAAGCCTTCTTGGCCTCCCAGCCCAGCCCAGGCACCAGCTGAACACAGCTGAGTGAATGATTATAGGCAACCTACGTGAAGCAAAAGAAACATCATCCCGAATTCTACCACCAGAAAATCAAGAACAAATGAAATCATCGTTGTTTGAATCCACTACATTTCAAGATTGTTTTTTATGTGGCAACAGATAAAACAAGCTTTCAGAATAAATCTGTTAAATCAACTTTAACTTTAGCCTGTAACTGCCTCCTTACACATCGGGTTGGTGCAAAAGTAATTGCATTTTTTGCCACTAAAAGTAATGTCACCAGCCAATATTTTAAGTTTGGCCTAAGGTGTCTCTGTACATCATCAACTATAACCTAAATGGAGGTGCAAACAGACTGTAACCTACTCTTGCGCCAATCACTGAGTTTTGGCCAATCTATGGTGGCCAACTGTTTGGACCATGTTCAAACAAGGCAAATGCTGAGCTGTAACCAATCCGGCCATTTCTGTACCTCACTCCCATTTTCTGTACATCACTTTCCTTTGTTCTGTTTATAAATCATCTTCCACCATGTGGCTGTGCTGGAACTCTCTGAGCCTACTCTGGCTCAGGAGGGTACCTGATTCATAAATCATTCTTTGCTCAATTAAACTCTGTTAAATTTAGGCTGAGCACAGTGGCTTGCACCTGTAATCCTAGCACTTTAGGAGGCTGAGGTGGGTGGACCACTTAAGGCCAGGAGTTCAAGACCAGCCTGACTCACATGGTGAAACCTCGTGTCTACTAAAATTACAAAAAATTAGCCAGATTTGGTGGCACATGCTTGTAATCCCAGCTACTTGGGAGGCTGAGGCAGGAGAATCCTTGAACTCAGGGGGCAGAGGTTGCAGTGAGCCAAGATCACACCACTGCACTTCAGCCCAGGCAACAAAAACAAAACTATCTCAAAAACAGAATAGAATAGAATGGAATGGAATAGAATCTGTTAAATTTAATTTGGCTAAGGATTTTATTTAACAATTCAAGAAAGTGTTTCAAAATTTAACCTTTCCATAGGATTCTTTCTTCTTCCTATCCTCCCCAAATTTTTCATACAATCCATATACTTTCAAAAGTAAGTTCTCCAGAAACATTGTCAAAGGTTCTGTGAATTCATTCACTTAGCAAGGTTTTGAGAAACATTTTCAACACAAACATTTAAATGTATATATAATTTCCATCCTCAGAGAGCTAAAAATTAACATGTAGAATAGACATATATACTTTGAATGTTAATAATCTACAGTTAATAAAGCAGTATATGACTGTAATTCATAAAATCGGGATCATAATAGTCCTACCAAATAAGGTGTTGTGAATATTAGAATGAGTAACTCTACATTGGGCTACTTAATGGAATATCAGGTGCCAGGAAGCCCTCAGTGAAGGTCAGCTCCCAGGTTAGCTCCGGATATCATCATCATCCTTGTCATCATTGCCATTGTTGTTATCTTATGATTATTAGGTCCCTGCTTGGCTAATCTTCAATTATGTGGCATAGATTCTTCATCTGGGTAACAGAAGTAAGAACAATCTATTCCTAAGACATTTGGAAAAACAAGGTGAAACAAATTTGTGAAAAAGCTTGATCAACTTTGGTCCCATCTACAAAGATTGGGGTCACTATGACTCTGATGGTCCTCATAAGTCCCAGGCTCTGTAACTTTTAAAACATATTTTATAAAGGGGGAGAAGGCGAGAGTGATTTAGATAGAGGAGGGGATGGAGATTCCTCTAAATAGAGACAGAGACTTATGAATATGTATCCCCAGAGCATTGCTTCACCGGATCCCCAGGACAACTCTCCAGGGGAGGATTTATTAACCCCCTTGCACAAATGAGGAGAAGAAAGCTCAAAGAGATCAAGAAATACACCCAAGATCACAGGACAAGTAAATCACGGAGCCCAGGTCTGTGTGCGTCCCAGCCTCCACCTCCTTCCCTAGCCCAGCTCTCCACTTTCAACAGGAGGAATGCTCTAAAGCGCTAGATGCACAGAGTCAGTTTTGCTCAGTTTAAAAACCAGAAATTAATTCCATACCCGTGGGAATGCTCTTAGAGCGGAGATAATTCTGCAATATATCCTTGTGTGTATTTTCAGTGCATCCCCAGTTCCACCTGGTTTGGAGCTATAAGTCAATCTTTTAGCCACTAAGCTAAATTCCCAGGGTGCTCTTAAGATACAGAAATTCCAGCAGTAAATAGCAAAGCTGTTAGACCAGATTAAACTTGCCAAAGTGATTTGAGCCGAGCTGAGAAAAATGGACCCCCTTGAAATGATATGCTATCAGCCAACAGTAACATAACCCTGGAAACAAACCTTTTAGTTTATTGTTCAGCAAGCAGCACACATGGTTAGGAAGGAGACTTGGCTAAAGCCTAGCATCCACGGAGGGTGTGGAGGGTGTGGCAAATGTGAGCTGTACTTCATTTACTTTTCATTTTTTTCTCTCTCTCTTTTCCTGATTAAATGATTGTGTGGGGAATTCCTTGGTTTTGACATTTGAAATCTACAGAGTCTCTCTGGGAGGTGAGCAATGATAGTATAAAATTGTGATCAGAGAGAAGGTCAGAGTGTGACAAAAAGGGAATGACACAGAGACAGATGAAGGATGCAGGTATGGGAAGATTGCAGGCCCTGGGAGGTGGTTCCATCTCCATTTCACTCCATTGCTCTTACAACAACTTAAAAATGGAAAACAAATGCTATGGAGACTTCATTTTTCTAAAGAATTGATTCAGTTAAAAAAAAAAAAAAACCCAACATGTGCTTACCCAGGTCAGTATTTTCCCTGTTGAGACAGAAGCCGCTGACGCTTACACAACCCACTCAACGGCTTCTACAGGCCACTGCAGTTCCCATGGCCAAAAGCAAAGTCCTGAGCAAATCCTTCACGCCCTGTTCCATTCTTGCCCCTTCTGCTTACCTCTGTTTTTGAAGAAGCCCTGGCACTAAGGCGACATTCTGGTAAGTATGTCACCTTAGCTGAGGAGGAACAAACTACAGTGCTACAGCCAGGTGCCTGATTCAGTCACAAAATCATTCAGACATTGGGGCAGTGCCAAGCCGCCAGGGCTACCTGTTTGATTTTCTTTTCAGCTTGCATTTTGTATTGTTGCCAGTCCTGCGTTTGAGAAGCACTGAGGGCACTTCGCATTTATTTAGTCTCCGTTCCCACAGTCTTCCGCCAGAAGCCCACCCTGTGTGTAGGCGCGGGGATTCAGGCGGGCTGCTGCTTGCTGAGAACCACATTTTTCAGCCTGACTTGTTCTCTCTCTTTCTCTCCTAGAGGTTCAAAAGCCCATTTTCAGTCTTTTCTATGGAAAAGTGCTCCTAAAATCTGAAAGCATGCCATTTTAGAATGCAAGTAGATCTTTGTCCTGCCTGCTTGGTGATGGATTGTGGGGCACCGTTCCTGAGCCAGTGGCCTCAGTGAACACTGGAATACTGCCTGGGTGTCCACGCTGCACAGGGAGAAACCATGGGGGCAGCTGCAGAAGGGAGTGCCCACCTGGACAGGTGAGGTGACCAACACTGGTCAACATGCTTCCCGGTCCACTTGACTTCTTTGCATCTTGCACTGAGACACGTCCCTCCAATGGAAGCAGCAGTAGTGAACTGCTCTGTGGAATGATAGCCTTCCATGGAGTCCGAGGAATTCTTCTGGAAGATAAGGGGCTCTGGAATTCCAATTCCCATTGGTGCTACCCCATGGCTTCACCCCATGCACGTCTGATACCACTCACGGGGCAATAGTTACTTTGATTGTATTTCAGGCTGGAAAACAATATCGTGTACAATAGACTGCTCCTGGTGTTATTCACAGGCCCTTGAAGGGGAAATTCCTTGAGGTGCTGCAAAGGGAGGTTCCATCGACAAATGGGTATTTCAGGAGGTGTGGGTAGAAGACCTGGTCCACGGGCACCATTGTCAGCATTAGGTGAGTCGGGAGAGTGAAGGTGACAGCTGCGGCAAAGAGTCCCAGCAACACACAGCAGGCAGGGACTGCACCTGCCTTGGCATTGGCTGCAAAACCGAGGGACCCTAAACAGGTACAATTTCTGAGACTATAAATAGAGTCAGAGACCTGGAGACTCCCCTTACCCCTCCCACCCCTGAGTCCGGGAAGACTGTGTCTCTCCAAATGCCCAGGTCAGCGTCTCCTCCTCTTAAAGGGTCTGGAGGATCCTGGGAGGGCAGGATGTCAGGGTGTGAGCCTATCAGCCCCAGGAGCTGGGGCGCAGCCTTGAGGTTAGCTTGCTGTAGGGCCTTGAGCCACTCACATAGCAGGATGGGCTGTAGGTTTGCCATCAGAAGAAGCACGATGTCTTAGGGCCTTGCTGGTGTGACATTCTAGGATCCTAGGTGTTTGCTGTGTGTCAAAAGCATGCATCACAACAGGACAAATGTAGGACCAACGCTTCTGCAAGGAGGCACTTAACGCTCCACTTCAGGTGAGCTGTAAGGGAATTTCATTCCTAAAACCTTAGAAGCAAACGTGTCTGTATTTCTGTTTGTTAAGTGCACTCTAAACCAATGGGCTGGCCAACGGGCATAAGAAGGCAATGATATCTCCCAAAATTCTAGACACAAGAGAAGGTTTTGGAACCAAGCGGGCAGCAAGACCCTTAGACCCAGTGGTCCCTTTGAAAGGATGCCAGCCTTACTAGTTCAAAGGAAACCCATGTAACAGACTGCTGTTTGCAAGTACCCATGTTACAGATAAACACAGTATCAGCCTAGGCCTTTGGGTGTCTGGATTTCAAACCAGATTCTTGCTTGCTGAATTTCTGCCAGAGCTTGTTAATAACAGCTTGAAATGAATGACTTCCTCCCATTGTCACATTCAATATTTACCTTTGGAGAAAAGCAGGGGTCAGTTCTATCCAAAAGGATGCTTGGTTAGAACAATCAGGTATTTTACGAAGAGACATCCTTAAACTGCTCCCCTTAGAAAATGCTAAGGGACTTTAATGCGGAAATGCCACCTCACCCAGTGTGGCAAGAAAGCACTTGCCACAATCATCCCACTCATCAGTTCCAAGTGACTTCCGCATTTCCCCATGGGAAGAACAGCAGGCTTGCTGCACAGTGCACTTTTCCTCACCTCACTTTGGGTTCCTGTTGATCTTTTTTTTTTTTTAATTTGTATTTTGGAGACGAGACAGCCTGTTCCAAGTTCTGAGTCTGGGACGGTAGCAATTCTCCACGACCAAAACACTCTGCAGCTGCGTCCTTTGGAGCAGGGAACACGAGCTGCTTTGTTGACCCCTCTTTACCCCAGAGGCGTGTCTTCTAGGTTCAGTCCAGGATGCAGCCTGCCAGTCTTTGGTCAGGTCACAAATATGTGCAGCACACAGCCACGTCCTTCCCGTGACTGGCCGGTGTGGCTGCGTGCTCTCTGTCACCCCAGTGCCCTGGACCTCAGTATGCAGAGTAGCAGCCATGACAAGCACAGAAATGCAGGCACTGATGCCTCCTGTGGAAGCCCCCGGTGCTCCGGCAGCCCTTGTGTTAATTTAAGGAGTTAACTAACAATCTGGCATCATTGCTGGAAACTGAAGAAGGTGGGAGGCGGCTCAGCAAAACCCTTGCTTAATTAAAAGCATATCTGCAAAAGGTCAGGCCTGGCAGGAGGATGACAAAGGCAGTCGGAATTCTAAAATCATGTCATTCTCTCCTGCGAGATTCCTTCCAGACCCTGATGGATTTGGGATGCTGGGTTTTCTCTTCCAACAGAGCCTGCACAGCTGAGTCGGGGTGAGCCAAGTGTTAGTTCCTTCGTTGTTTTCGGAGAAACAGGACTTCTTCCCCTAAGGTGACTCATTCCAACCCCAGGGCAAGAAGGAGGTGACTCTCTGTAAGTACCAGCCCTCATTCCCTTTGGAAACCTGGGGTGGCCATGGAAAGCACGTGGTGAGGTCTGTGGAGGCCACGTGCCTTTGAGATGCTATGCCTTGGTTCAAGCGGCTTCTTTAAGAAATCACCAAGACTGGATTCCTGTAGCAGCTGATGGAGTGGGGAAAGTGTGGGCTCAGAAAAGTGAATTTTTAGTACTGACTTGTTAGCCAGCTTCACCTTTTTGAGAAAAGAACTGTACACATTATTTGTAATTCCAGAAGACCTACCCAGGGCCAATGGGGAAATAGCAGGAGGGCAGATTTACGATGAGCTGAACTTTCCCACAGCCAACACTATTCAGAGAGGAAGTAGCAGGCAGCGTGTCAACCTCTTCCTCCCCTGACATGCTGGGAGGGGGCACAGAAGCCCATCTCCTGAGGACACTGAAGAGGGGTCCTACCACGGGGCAGGGGAATGGGGCTAGGTTAATATCTGCCTATGAGTTCACATTCTTTGATTCTAGATTATCACATGATACTCTGCAGAAAATGTCTGTTCCTCAGAAGCCTGAAAACAATTGTTTTGTACAATTGTATACAAATCAATTGTTTTGTAGATTGTACATCTGTATTTTGTTACTTATTTGTGACATCCATTTATGAATGAGAATCCTTTTGTTAAAGCAAAAGCATTTGAATACTCTCTGCTGGTCTGAGAACTTCATATTTCTTCAGTGAATCATTATAATCTGAGCACAGGGACAGCATCCTTGCTTCTCGAGCCAAGAAGTACAATCAATTGATGGAGTGTTTCTTAACTGAAAGTGGTATTTCCAGTTGGCAAAACATAGATTATTTTTGCTATTAGAGAAATTGATTTCTTAAGAAGTGTGATTAATTATGTCTGTAAAACAGAAAATCCATCAAAGACAAGATGTTTTTCCCTTCAGAAAACACTTACAAATTCCTACAATGTCATTGACTAAATATGACATTCTATTAATGGGCACCTTGTCTCCACAGATACATCTGGGCTCACTCTCCACGTTGTCTTCCCCAGGCTTTTGGGAGATTGATGACCAATGACAAAACCAGGGCAGCACTCGGTGACTTTCTGCTGGTTCTTGAGAATCCAAATGAAAGTTCTACCCTGAACCTGCTCTGCAGAGGGGACCCACATGAGGAAAATGAGAAAAGATAATTCCATTTCCACTGTGAAAGGGACCTTGCTAGACAGCCTGTTGGCCTTACCTTCCAACAGATTCAGAATCCCAGCACTTTCCTCTCCTTCCCTGCTAATTCCCCAGCCCAGGCAGGGCAATGTATTGCATGCCCAGCTCCAATGTATGTGCAACAGAGCCCCTAGGATTGTAGGGAGCACAGTCAGCCTAGGGTGGCCTTATGATAACCAGTGATATGGTTTGGCCCACATCTCCTCTTGAATTGTAGTTCCCACAATCCCCACATGTCATGGGAGGGACCCGGTCAGAGGTAATCGAATCATGGGGCTGGTGACTGCTATGCTGTTTTCGTGAGAGTGAGTGAGTTCTCAAGGGATCTAACGGTTTGATCAGGGACTTTTCTCCCACTTCACTCTGCACTTCCCCTTGCTGCCGCCATGTGAAGAAGGATGTTTGCTTCCCCTTCCACTGTGATTGTAAGCTTCCTGAGGCCTCCCCGGCCCCGTGGAAATGTGAGTCAATTAAACCTCTTTCTTTTATAAATTACCCAGTCTTGGCAGCATGAGATCGGAGTAGTATGCCCAGCATCCTCTACCTGGAGTATATTTTGTATTTTTTCTATGTTTTACTGCTTATTTGTCGCATCCATTCCTGAATGAAAATCCTTTTGTTAAAGCAAAAAAACGTGAACACTCTCTGCTGGTCTGAGAATTTCATTGCAGTTGCCTTCCGACCAGGCTACTGGAATCCACCTCCCTACCTTTCTGTTTATTCTAAACAAAGCAGCCCGAGAGATCTTATTAAAGCACGCATCAGATCATAGGACTCTATGGCTCCAGTTCTTCCAAGAGCTTCTCATCTCAACCAGGAAAAAAACTAAAGTTCCCCAGTGACCTCAGCTTCTCCCTACCTCTCTGACCTCACAACCAACCCTCCCCTCTCACTCACCAGCTCAGCTGAGCTGGCTTTCTCTCTGTTTCTAGAACCTTGCCAGATGTAGCTGGTCCCTCTGCCAGGAATTTTCTCCCCAATGAGCATGTTGATGGCAGGCTGTCTCACCTTAAGTCTTTAATGCAAATGTCAGTTTCTCAGAGGAACTTTTTCCAACCACTGTTGCTAAAATTTCAGCTGCACTTTTGCATTCCACATCCCTCTCCCATGCTTTGGGTTTCCCGTAACACTTACTACTCCTGACATACCACGTACCTGACCTATCTGTTGCTTTCTGGTCTGCCTGCCTCCCAAGAAAGTGACATTTCTGATGGCAGGAATAATTGTCTGTTTTGTTCAGTAGCTCCACTGCCTAGCACTGTGCCTTGCACGTAGTAGGTCTGCAATGAATATTTTTAAATGCATAAATGAATAGATGAATGGATGAATTTATGGACGGATGGATAATGGATAGATAAATGGTCGGAGGGATGGATAGATGGATGGGTGGATGGATGGATTGATGGGTGGATGGATAGATGGGCAGATACATAAACAGATAGATGAATGGGTATATCATTCCTTTAACCCAGAGAAAGCACAGTTGGCTGCCTAAACTCGAGAGTTCTGGGACCACCAGCAGAGATTCGGATTCAGTAGGTTTGGAACAGGGCCTAGGAATATCATTATAATAGGCTCCCCAGGGTTCATTATATACAGTGAAGTTTGAGTTCAAGGGATGACAGAGAGGTCTGCAAAAGGTTGGCTTGAACATCTGGCTGAATGATATGTGATGTGCACATTAGACGCTCAGGGAACATTCTCTGGGAAGGACAGGATTTAAGGAGTAGCGACAGTGGCCTACCTTTGTTTGAAGAGCATGTCATCTGTCATATGACTTCCTTCAAGCTTTCACAAACTGTTTACACTACGACCCAAATTCCACCTGGAAAATGCATCAATAGAGCATGTACGGCAGCCTCCTCTGTCCTCAACAGCAGAGGTCATCTGTCTTCTCACTGCTTTGCTGGGAAAGTGAGGGGAACTTGGAGCAGCAGAGATACCTCATCACACATCAGCCCACCTATCACCTGCTGTCATAATCAAACCTCACATTCAACCAGCACCTTGCACGCTCTGAGCTCACCACGTGTCTTTGCACTGCCTTCTCAAGAGTCACTTCATCCAGTTTCCTGGCAGTTATTTTTGAGCTAGAAGACGCTAGCTCCATGTTCCACAGTATTTCATGCATGTCTGTCTCCTAGCCTTGCCAATACTGTGTCAATAAGAATCTGTGCACATAAAGGTCCAGTCATCTTTCATCACCAGGGCCTGAAATGAGTGGTCATTCCGTAAATGTTTGCAGGCAGGAAAGAAGGAAGTGTGGGGAAGGAAGGAGGAAGAGAAAGCATAACAGAGTGAAGCCACAGCAGTTTAGCAGAATAAGACACAAGGCACTGTCCAGGTGCAGCAGCTCACGCCTGTAATTCCAGCATTTGGGGAGGCTGAGGCAAGAGGACCACTTGAAGTCAGGAGTTTGAGACCAGCCTGAGCAACATAAAAGTAATTTTAAAATTTAAAAAAAAAGAATACACAAGCACTAATTTAACAAAGATGTGAAAAGGAAAACAGTAGCAGAGGATGGCAAGAAGAGTTGCAGCACAGCCGTTTAATGGATGCTGCCAGCACCCCACCAGCATCACTTTGGCACTCTCCATTCAGACACATGCCCACGGCTTGTGACCTTCAAACCCCTGTGCCTGCTGTGCAAAAGATTTCAATGGCTGTAGGGCCAGGCATGGCTGACCAAGCTGGGGAGTTAATATCCCAGGGCTGCTCTCAACCATGATGGAAGGGAGTGAGTGGGTGAATACCCAGCTTCCCCTTCCCACAGCAGAATGTAGCAGGATAAGCCCGAATATGCTCAGGGCGGGGGGACCTGCTTACAAGAACTCCCTGCCTTGGTTTTCCACCCTCCCCCCAACCCTTCCGGACTCACTTGCCATCGCTCTCTAGGATCACTTCTAAAATACATGACTTGTACTCACATCTTGATTTTGGGGTCTGCTTCTGGGGGAGCCCAACCTGAGCCAGTCCCCAACTAGAATAAGCTAAATCACTTGCACAGATGGGAGACATGCCAGAAGCTGCCACCATCTCACATTGTCTCTGAGGGTTCTGAAAATGTACAGAATTATTAAAAAACCTTGCCATTGACTGAAGAAAGCCTTAGATCTGGCATGACGGCTGCCCGGTTATAAGAATAGTTGAAACTAAATGCATGCTCCTAACTGCCACCTCCACCCCCATCAGGGTAATGCTTCCCATTCGCTGCTCTGTGCTATGATTTCCTGGATCCTTATTTTCATATTCTGACTCCTCTTCTGCTGTAGGAAAAGTTCCCATGTGCAGCTCAGAGCCTTTTTCTGTTCAGCCAGCTCTCAAGCATCACCCACCCAGGAGAGCTGTGCAGGAGAATCAGGCTCTGTGCATCTACAGGGGAAAGCGACGCAAGCTGAAAAAAATATTAAAAACTGAAATGTACACAAAGTGGGGTACATTTTGAGTGTGTGGGCATGTATTAGTTATTCAATCTGAGTTTTTCCATGAGAATTACAGACACAAATGATCAATTATATAATGGCACTGTCCTGCTTCAAACTGATTTCTTGGCTCGAGGTAGGGAAGGCTGGCCCTGGGCTCCCCATTCTTCCTCTCACGGCACGTGTCCTTTGTGGGGTCAGCACCTCCCCACGTCTGTGCTCCTCTCCAGAATGGCACCTCTTGAGAGCAGACGCAGTGTCTTGCTCACCATCATAATCTCTGCAACCCACCCAGTGTCCAGGGTCATTCAGGAG
This sequence comes from Cacajao melanocephalus, assembly GCA_963573385.1. NCBI lineage: Eukaryota > Metazoa > Chordata > Mammalia > Primates > Pitheciidae > Cacajao > Cacajao melanocephalus. Next base: position 64,597 of record CAUYLG010030511.1, read on the forward strand.
ATGCTGGTTGAGTGACTACAGATGGACACGCACTTCCAGGAAATTCTTTTTCTAAGAATCTGCCTTTACAGAGATGCTTGCATTTTATAGGGATGGTTGGGAGGAAGATAAAAGTTTATATTTGCTGTTATACAGTCTAAGAGTTTGTCTTTTTACTGAGGAGTTTAACACATTTACTTTTCCATATTAACTGATTTCTTGGTCTTAATTCTGTCATTTTACTCTACGGTGTTTATTTATGTTTTCCTCATGCCTCCAGTGTATTTCCTTTCCTACTTTTGGCCATATTGGCAGGCAGCACTTGCTCTCTTTTTTGTTTATGATTTGTGCATTTTCTGTGTACTTCACTAACAACAATAATGCTTAAATTTGATTTGTGTATATATTTTTTAAATCAACATTTGTATAAACTTCATCTTTTAGCTTTCTGACTTTGGATGAAAGCATTAATATGTAGCACGTTATTGGTTTTTTTTTTCTTTTGCTCTATCTCCCTCCCAAGCTATTGGAAAGTCAGTGGGAACTTTACATGCAGATGATTATCATTAAATTATTTTTACATTACAGATTTTTTCTTTTTAGGTTTTTTTTTTTTTTTTTTTTGAGATGGAGTCTTACTCTCGTCACACAGGCTAGAATACAGTGGTGCAATCTCGGCTCACCGCAACCTCTGCCTCCCGGGTTCAAGCAATTCTCCTGCCTCAGCCTCCTGAGTAGCTGGGATAACAGGTGTGTGCCACCATGCCTGGCTAATTTTTGTACTTTTAGTACAGATGGGGTTTCACCACGTTGGCCAGGCTGGTCTCGAACTCTTGACCTAAGGTGATCCACCCGCCTTGGCCTCTCAAAGTGCTGGGATTACAGGCATGAATCACAGCCCCTGGTCTCTTTTTAGTTTTTTTTGTTTTGTTTTGCTTTTACTTTTGCATTGAGTTGTACAAACTTATTATCAATGTTTACTCACTCCTTCACGTCCATTTTATGTGGTTTATTTCAGCCAGTCTTCCCTGTGGATGCCTTCCACATTGTGATCATTGCTCAGTTCACAGGAGATCTTTGCTGGCAACTTCTGCAGTGGGGCAAGGGGTACCTTTCAGTTCCTGAGATCACTGTGACCGTAGCCACAGGAAGGAACGAGCCTTGACTGATCTATCTTGCTGCAAGAGATGTGTAATGCCTGTTTTGTTTTATTTTGGCAGGTTTCCTGTATTTCTAGAATTTTGACTGCTTCAGAAATACAACTAATTGTATGCTTTTCTTCTTAAAATACAAATAGCTTCACTCTTTTTCTGATTATAAAAGTAATAAATGCTCAGTTTTCTGGAGGAGCCAATCTACTATTGACTGCTTTGATTGGAAACAAAACAAAACTTACAAAGCAAGCTTCTCAGTTTATACTATTCCCTTTTCTCTAAAGAATGTTCTCAGATCTCTTTGAGAATGTGAATTGCTTATTTCAAAGCTCTCTTGTACTCCTGAGGCAGGCTGTCAGCATGGGGGAGGTATTTGTAAATACCTTATTTAAAACCACAGATGCTATTCAGATCGCTGACAATTTCCAGTTTGCTGGGTGTTCCAGCAGAGAGACATGTGAGTCCCTGAGCCCTTGGCTGAGAATCTGGAGAGGCTCCTGATCCCTGGAGCCAGGTTCCTTTCAGAGTTGCCACAGAGTCTGTTCTCTGATCTGCTTGTAGGGTGTATCCCTATAGGCCACAGTCTTTGTAGTCTTTAATTCACATATAAACACTAACAATATCTCATATGACTGGCTAATTTTAAATGACAAATGCTCTGTTACTTGCACATCTTTAAGGAAGATACCACACATTTCTACTCTTTATTCTCCTTCACACTTACCCTGTTAAAAGGTAATACATCAATTGACTTCTTTGCATGGTGGAATCATGGGAAATACAAAATATAGGCGTGTTTGCAAGACAGATATTTGAATGTAATATTTTATTCTTCCTTCTAGGTCACTTGGAAAGGGTCCTGACCCACCCACCATGACAAGCAATTATTTTTCTGGACAGCTTCCTGATGTCCCTAAGGAGAGAGAGAGCGTGGCAGCCAGTGAGGAAAGCATGCCACAGGTCCCGCCTGCTAACCTGGCAGGAGGGTGCTTGCGACACCTAATTTATCAATGCTTGTTTTCCCTGCTGGAGCCAAGTACACAGGATCGCTCCGCCAATGGAGAAGGAGAAAGGGGAAGCCATTCTTCACCTTTTTCAGCAATGTATTTTTGTTTTGGTCAATTTCCTAAATAAATTATGGTCTTGTCTCATTGCCACATTGGTGGAATTCTTGCTAGTGTTATTTACCACCTTTTAAAGCTGTGTGAAAACAAAAGGTACTTAAAATGTAAAAAAAAAAAAAAAAAAAAAAAAAAAAAAAAAAAAAAAAGGAAAGTTAGCCAAATTGAATGCTAAATTTTTTACATTGTTCCACTGGCTCCAGTTGGAGCTTAATCATCACGACCCTTCAGTCCACAGTGCCTGCTTCAAGATGCAGCACAAATCAAAATCCAAGAGTCTGGAGGTTTTGCTTTCGTGTAACTCATTAGGTATTTCCTCGTGTGCTGTGATAAATGTCTCTCTCAACCAGATATTTCATCTCACGTGTGTATGTCCCTATTTCACTCTGCAGAATCACTCTCAGGAAATACAAGCTAATGATGTCTGGGGTTCTGAAATTTCATTGTTATTATTTGTTTAAGACATTTTAGAAAAATCTGTGGACAGCTTACTAAAAGGATGCTGAGCAATGGAAACATTATTAGACCTTATTATTGTTTATTGTACCCAGATGTTGTGCATTTTACACATCCCAAAGGATTAGCAGTAATATCAGATATCAAAATCTTACTTTTCCTTGCAGATACTCAGTATAACTTGTTCTCATTAAAAGCAAAACATTTACACCGAACAAATAGTGTATGTGTGAAGCATCAGGTCTCAATAATCAACGCTGCTCAAACAAGACTTAGGACATAACTGGAAATCAAAACAAAGGTTAGGCTACTGCTGTTGGAAATGCTCGTTTAAAAAAAGAGGAGGGGCATAATGTGCTTGTTTTTTAATTGTATAGAATGTTCCATTTGGAAAGGAAATGAATGCATACATCCAAGGTGAAATAAACCATTCTAGTAAACATACAGAGGAAGAATTTTCAAGAAATTTTTCTTTTCAATGAAAAGGAAAGCAAATCAAAGAAAGCCTAGGTAAGTGTTAAACAGCACTAAATTCATAGTAAAGGCTCAGGCAATCTGCCCACTGCAATCAGAAAGGTTTTGGCTGTAAGTCATTTAAGACACACCATGGGAAAATAAATGAAGGAGGAGGAAGGGGGAATGGCAAATTGTAGTTTGGCAGCAAAATTAGTCTAGCTAGCTCCATTAGATATTAAACCATGTCATAAAGCAAATAATTGAAATAATGAGGAGCTAGTTTTTTTAAAACACATATAGAGTAGCATAACAGAATCAATAAAAATAAGACTTTTATATAAGAATTCAATTTATAATAAATAAGCACTCCATATGGGGAGAAAAATCATATAATAAATGCTGCCGGGAAGGCTTGTAATTTGGAGAAAACTGATCTAGAATGAAAGCTGGTATTCTGCATTCACCACTCTCGTCTTTTGGCTTTCTATGACCTTGGCCAAAGGAGGAAGACAGCAAAAAAACAGGAAGGAGGGAGGAAGAGTATGGATGGAATAATTTCTCCCTGGTCCTCCATGCCAGGTTGCTCCAGAAGGCTGTGTCTCTGCCCTAAGGGGTCCAGCTTGGCTTGGGCAGCCTTTCCATACAACTCTCCAGGTTCAGGGAACTGCTTACTCACCTGCTCCTGCAGGTGCAGAGCTGACAGTCACTTCCAGCTGGGCTGGGCCCAGGGTGCTTCATCATTCCTGTTGATATCCCTCAACTCCGTTGGCACTGTCTTGATCATGCTTAGGCTCACCACAGTTCCCCAGTCCTGGTGGGCATTCTGGTTCCTTCTGGGATACTGACTGATCCAGGTGCCCTGGGATTCAGCCACTAGGTTTCAGCTTCCTATGTGATGGGATTTGGATCTGTCCTTGTCCAAATATCATGTTGAATTGTAATCTCCAGTGTTGGAGGTGGGGCCTAGTGAGAGGTGATTGGATCATGGGGGTGGATTTCTCATGAATGGTTTAGTGCCATTCCGTCAGTGCTATCTTCATGATAGTGAATGAGTTCTTCCAAAACCTGGTCATTTAAAAGTGCTCCTGCTTTTGCCACGTGACGTGTGACATACCTGCTCCCCCTTCACCTTCCACTACGGTTGTTAAGTTTTCCTAGACTTCCCCAGAAACTGAGCAGATGCCAGTATCATGCTTCCTGTACACCTTGAGGAACCATGAGCCAGTTAAACCTCTTTTCTCTATAAATTATTCAGTCTCAATTATTTTTATAGCAATGCAAGAACAGCCTAATATTGTGCAGTTTCAGAATCCCAAGTTTCTCCATTCATCCAAGATTGTGGAGTGCTCCTGTGGCCTGATTCATGCCCACAGACTTGCAAATGGCTGGTGGATGTGAATTAATATAATGCTCTAACTCAAGTTGTTCTTACCAAGCAGTTCTAATCCCCAGGGGACATTTGGCAATGGCTGGAGACATTTTTGGTCAACACAACCTGGTGGGGAGAGTGAGGCATGCTACTGGCCTCTGGTAGATGGAGGCCAGGGATGCTCCCAAGAATTCCCAATGCACAAGACAGCCCCCATGACAAAGAATGACCCTTCTGGAATGTCCATAGTTAGTGCTGCCCTTGTGACCTTGTGAAGCCCTGCTTGGATTGCGGGGACAATGATGTATTCACAGAGGCCAGTCTGCAAAGCAGACTCTTCTCTCAAAGCTAAACCTATTTGGAAAACAAAATTTCTACCATTGACCCATTGTTGAGCACCAACCAGGGGACGAGGAGTGCCTGGGTGGCTTTGAGAGAAACTCAAAGTACTTGAAAACTCAAGTACTTGAAAACTGTTGGGCTCTGAATGCCCAGTTTCTGTATCTCCACCCTGGTGATGGACCTCTCACGGGAACTGGGCAGCTCCTGTGGCTGCTCAGAAGAGCGTACTGGGTGTGCTCGGGTGGAGAGTGTGCGGGACGAGGCCTCTGTGCAGGCTGTGGGGAGTAAGCCCAGGTTCCAGCACTCACTGTTCCCTTAGGTTAGTTTATTTCATCTCTGCTAGGTTCAGCTTCATTATTCACCACATGTGGGTACTAATGGTGGCAAATTCTGTAGGGCTGTATGAGAATTCAATGAAATAAGGCATGTGAGACACTTATGCTAACCTCCTGTGAATGTGGTCCTACAAAGAGAGGCCTGGAGTCAAACTCCTTGTAGAAAACTCTGGGTTAAATGAAATTAAACTGGACTTGCTTGTTTTCCTTGTAGGGCCTCTCAGAGCATTTAAAGCATGATTGAGCATTTCAGGTCTCTAAGAGACAGGAACAATATACAGAGGTCCGCATACCCAGGCACGCTCAATCTCTGTACTGCCTTACAGAAGTGACCTTCTTCAGCACACACCACCGGAAGCACTGCTGAGCCTCTGCAGCTGACAAATGACTCAGTTCCTGCTGTATATACACAGGTGCCTGAGCTCATTAATTTTCTATTGGTCACTGTGACCTTCTCTTTCAGAGGGTGGCACTTTCTGGTTTCTCCAAATCAAGGTCCTCTCTTTTGGAGTCTATAGCTGTGTTGGCCAATTTTATCCACCTGACCTTCCTGTTGTTTTTTTGCCCCATTTTTAATATTGGCCTGGATTTTTAGACCTCTGTTGTTATTAAATAAATGTAATATCTATTGTTTTCCAACATTTAATCTTATCAGCTTAATTCAAAAAACAAAAGGTTAAATTGGGCTACCTGCTCAACATCATCTATGTTAAAAAATAATAATAATAAAAAACTCTCTCTGTGTTATTGTCACTTCAATTTAGGAAATTGAAATCAATAAGGTGTAAAAGTAACAAGGGTTACATTATTTTTCAGTAGAAAACATATGTATTTGAAATGTGTTAATAAACCATAAAACATTCTACAAAATATAGAAACATTTAACCTCAACCTTGTGTTTCAGAAACACTCCCTTGAAAAAATAAGTAAATCCAAACTACAGACTACCTAAAGTAATTATTAATGAAAGAAAAGGAAAAGAATTCGACGAGTGCAGTGGCTCACAACTGTAATCCCAGCATTTTGGGAGGCTGAGGCAGGTGGATCACTTGAGGCCAAGAGTTTGAGACCAGCCTGGCCAACATATTGAAACCCCATCTCTACTAAAAAATAAAAAAATTTAGCCAGACATGGTGGCACACACCTGTAATCCCAGCTGCTCAGGAGGCTGAAGCACAAGAATCACTTGAACATGGGAAGCAGAGGTTGCAGTGAGCTGAAATCAGGCCACTGCACTCCAGCCTGAGTGACAGAGTGAGAGTCTGTCAAAAAAAAAAAAAGAGAAAAAGAAAAAGAAAGAAAGAAGAAAGAAAGAAAGAAAGGAAGAAAGAAGAAAGAAAGAAGGAAAGAAAGAAAGAGAAAAGAAAAGAAAAGAAAGAAAAAAAGAACTTTAGAATGTCAGGCTTCGTGTACTGATGATTCAGTTTCAAAGTTTGGGGAAAGTACTGAGTCATCCCCACTATAATATCAGGGCAATGGCCATCTGAATAACACATTATGAGCCAGAGGTCACTTAACTCTGTAGGTTAGAGAACTTGCAAGAAACCAAACAAGCCATGGAGCACCAGGAGAGACAAGGAAATCCATGTGTTATAGGCAGAACTGTGTCCTCCCCAAATTCATCTGTTGAAGTCTTAATCCTCAGTACCTCAGAATGTGACTGTATTTGCAGATAGGGTATTTAAAGAAGTAATTAAGTTAAAATGAGGTCATTCATGTAAGTCCTCACTTATATGACCAGTCTCTTTATAAGAAGAGGTGATTAAGACAGAGACACAACAGAAGGAAGATCATGTGAAGGTACATGGAGGAGATGACTGTCCACAATCCAAGGAGAGAGGTCTCAGAAGGAACCAAGCCTACTGACACAGTGATCTCAGACCTCCAGCCTCCAGAACTGAGAGACAATAAATAACTGTGGTTTAAGCCACCCAGGCTATGGAACTTAGTTATAGTTGCCCTGGCAATCTCATACACAGTGGCTCTGGGTTAGTCATCCCCCAGGCTCATCACCAAGTATGAATTCCCATGATTATGCACCATGGTTGTCCCCTGCACAGGCTGCTACTGGAGTGTGCCATCACTTAGACTGGCTTTTCTTGTCCTGTGTTCTTTCTTTGAGATGTAACCAAGGTTCTGCTCTGTGTTCAGTTTATCAAGGTTTTCCATGATAGCCGTGGTGTCTGGTTTCATTGACTAAAGTGAGATTTCGGTTTCAGTCCAACGACTTGACATTTCATGTTTATTTTTCCGTCTGTTTCAGAATAATTTCAGGAGGAGTCAACTGATTTCATCAAAAGCGTTGTGTGACAGAAGGTTCCAAATGTGAAATTCAATCTGTGGACCATGCTAATGTTTTGAAACAATAGCTTCAATATGGATTCTAAATGAGCACTGCTATGATTAGACTGAAAAAAAAATCTGTTCAGCTGCAAGAATATAAAAAAACATATACAGGAGAGAAAGAAAATGAGAGAGTGAGGTGTATTTTTACTAGGGCAATTAACTGGTAAAAACTGGAAGAGTGGCAAGCAAGGATTCCGGTGATGATGAGAATAGTTCTCGTTTGTGGAGCACCTCCTCTGGCTCAGGAGGTAGAGTTGGAGCACCTCCTCCAACTCTACCACCATGCTGGATCCTCTCCACCTCCCTGATAAGCATGTGTTAGCACTGTCAAGACCTACATACCGTGATGGCAGTACCAAGATGATAAATGAGCTGCCCAGGGCCATACAGCTAGTAGGATTCCCACCTGCTCTAAACTGACTTAGAGGCCAACACTGCTCTCACCATGGTGTGCTGGCTCCTCCAAACAGACAGGATTTTGGAAAGGACACCTAGGAAGGCCCAGGCAGTGGGCAGAGCTGAGCACAGCCCCAGGCCTTGGTATTATAAAGTGAAGATTACCAATGCTGGCCTTTTTGTTCTGATGGGGCAGGTTCCTGCCATACAGGATGTCTGAATATGTCTGGAAAAGACATTGCTGAGATTATTTAACTGTGCTGTCAGTGGCAAACAGCTGTAAACAAAGAGGCCAGACCCATGGCATGCCATACTTCAGCATTTCCAAATGGCCCAAGCTTTATGCACCCCTGTTTTGCAGTCAAAGAGATATTGTCTGTTTTAATTGTTCCAATCAATATCAAAATAATTTTAGAGAGTGGTTTAATGCAAGGATGATTTATTTTAAACAAAGCAATTAATATTGTCTAACACAGCACTGGGCCACTGGTCCCACAGAGCACACTCCAACATGCTATTATTTCAGAGCGAAGGTCTGTAATCCAGGCCTTCCTGTGGGGCTGGTGTGTCCTAGGCTTGGATAGACAAACAAAGAATAACATTTCAAATAGACACTGAGGCAGAATTAATATCATTCATCATAGATTTCTAGCAAAATTGTTTAAAGAAACCCTCCTTAAAATGTTTAAATTATCTTACATGTCACATTCACAATGATTCATAATATGCATAATAATAATTCATAATAATAGTCACATACATAATAAGAATGAAGCAATCTAAAGACTCCCTCAAGTTCAAAAATGAAACAGAGACAACCACCAATCCCATTACTGTTCTATATTTTTAAGTACCCCACAGTGCAATAACACAAGAGAAAAAGAAAGAATAATGAATGAATCCATTGGAGAGATATTTCATAATTGGTTGTCAGCATGGGGAGGCAGTGGTCAGTTAGGTAATCCGCTGACTCATATGACGTTTACCTTAGAATATGGTTTCTCTCTGTGTCCCCACCCAAATCTCATGTTGAACTGTAATTCCCAGTGTTGAGGGAGGGGCCTGGTGGGAGGTGATCATGGGGGCGGACTTCCCCCTTGCTATTTCATGATAGTGAGTGAGTGCTCACAGGAACAAGCTTAACAAAAGCGTGTGGCACTTCCCCCTTCGCTCTCTTCCTCCTGCTCCAACATGGGAAGACATGATGGCTTTCCCTTTGCCTGTGGCCATGATTGTAAGTTTCCCGAGGCCTCCCAGCCATGCTTCCTGTACAGCCTGTGGAACTGTGAGTCAGTTAAACTTCTATTCTTCATGAATTACCCACTGTCGGGTAGTTCTTTATAGCAATGTGAGAACAGACTAATACACCTATGGAGGGACAGAAACAAGGTTTGCAGGAATAAATAAGCAGGTGAATGGCAGGTCATGGCAAATGTAATGAACACACTTTTTAAAGGTAGCATGGCAGAAAGTGGCAGAGATTGAGCCTCTATTTAAGTAATAAACAGGCCTCTGTGAGAAAGTGATATTTGAAATGAGAACTGAATGCTGAGAGGAGCCAGCCCTTTGAAAGTTGGGGGAAAAACATCAAGGGTAGGGGGAAAGTGCATACAAAGGCCCTGGAGCAGGAACATACTTGGCATCTTCTGAGGGACAGGAAGAAAGCAGTGAGGATGCAGCACTAAACAGGGGAAGACAAACCAGGATGAAGCCGGGAGAGACGAGACCAGGCTGTGCATGGAGAGGAGTTGGGTTCCATCAAAGGGCAATGGGGATGCAGCAACAGGTGGATAAACATCACGTAATATACATGCATGGAGTGGAATATTATCCAGCCTTAAAAAGGAAGGAGATCCAGACACTGCCACAACATGGACGAACCCTGCAGACATCACACTCAGTGAAATAAGCCAGTCACAAATGACAAATGCTGTATGATTCTACTTACACGGAGTCCCTAGAGTAGTCCAGTTCATGAAGACAGAAGCACCGTGGTGACTACTGGGGGCTGAAGGGATGGGGAGTGGTTGTTTAATGGGGACAGAGTTTCAGTTTTGCAAGATGCACTAAGTTGCATGACAATGTCACAGAAATGCCTGATGCTACTGGACTATATGCTTAAAAATAGTAAGATGAGGTGACGAGGAGAATCGCTGGAACCCGGGAGAAGGAGGTTGCCGTGAACCGAGATTGCGCCATTGCACTCCAGCCTGGGTGACAAGAGCAATAAAAAAAAAAAAAAAGGGTAAGATGACAAATCTTATATGTTTTTTGTTACCACAATTAAAAATATAGTTTTTTAAAAATTTCAAAAAGGGTAATGTGGAGCTGTGGAAGAGCAGCCACACTTAGATTTTAAAAAATATGATTAGTTCAAGATGACCAGACTCTACCCCCCAAAAGTCTAAAAGACAAACTTACTGAAAACATAAAGATTAATTTTAAAAAACCCTCTGAACAAGACCCCTCTGTATACAAGAAAAATATACAAAAAAGTAGCAAAGTCATTAATCACAGGAAACAAATAAACAAAACCATTGTGAAATCCAAGATTCCATTTGTAAAACACTCAAGAATCTGAAATTGTAATAAATAGAATTGCATGCTATCATTATTTAAAAAAAAAACCAAAACCTTGCAAAGTTATTGAAGAGGTACACAATAAATTGCTGCTGGGTGAATGAGCAAAATTGGAACATTTTATCAGGAAGTATACAAAGAAGACAAATAAAGTAGAGAAACATCGTGTTCTGTTTCACAGATATAATGTGATTCCAACTGAAATATAAATAAAGTTCTTTTTTAAAAATAACTCAGCCAAATATCGCTAAATTTATTCAGCAAAATAAAATAGAGGTGAATTTGCCATGAAGCTAAGGACCCAGAGGTCTCAGGGCCCCTCATTTGCTCTCTCTCTTTCACAGAGGGAGCTTGGATGTTTTGCATTAATAATTTTGTCTTGTTTTCTTAAGAGGGCACCCAAATGGTCTAAGTTTTATGTTCCACAAAACACATAGTCTTCCCTGTGTGAGTATATTAACAAATATTCCAAACAGAAGAAAATAAAGCTTAGCCTTTTTAAAAAGCATAACATTAGCACCCATAACAATAATAAAATGCCAAGTAGAATTGCAAAGAAATGAAAATAAAGATGAATGGATGGAATACGCACAGCAGAATAGACCCAGAATAATATATTATTACACAATCTTCTCAAAACGAAAGGATAAGGAATTGTAATACAAATAATGTTGGGATAATCTGGGAGCAATTTGGAGAAAACCTAATTTATATCCATACTTTACACCATAATCCCTGAATAAAGGAGGTTGTTTCATCGTTACAAATATATTTATAGAGAAAAATCAGCAGAAAATATCCTACCTTCGAAGAAATAATAAACAACATAATTTTTAAAAAAAAATTCAAGGAAATGTAAAGCAGACAGATGGGCAATGCAATGTTGAAATTTTTGACTGCACCGACTAAAAAGAAATAGACTAAAATGTAAGAGGAGACATGTAAGATAAAATATTTACATGAATTATGTCAACAAATATGATTAATATTGATAATGACCTTTGAAAATACTCATGCATATTTGGAAAGACTTAAGACCCTCATAAAAAAAATAAGTCAAGGCCAACTACAAAAAAGTACACATATAAGTGGATAAAAATAATAAACCAGCACTTGAATAAACATAAAGTAAGATAAAAATAACGTAAAATAAAATATAAAGTAACAGAAGATAAAAATTAACATAACAGCATATGTGAACTTTTAAAACTTAAATGAGAAACGAGTTTAAATAATAACATCTGTTGCTGGTGAAGTTGGGCTAAAACTAATGTATGTATAGACGTGTGTGTGCATCTGTGTGTATATAATATAGAGTTGATAGTATTGTACATTAGTACAAACGTTTTTTAAAAAATGTTTTTTAAATCATGTTGTTTTGGCAACTAAATTCTTTCACCTTGTTTTCCCACTTCTAGAAATGTATTTAGCAGGAATGATTAAAGAAATGATTAAATAGAAGCTATAATTGGCCAGGCGCTGTGGCTCATGCCTGTAATCCCAGCACTTTGGGAGGCCAAGGTGGGTGGATCACCTGAGGTCAGGAGTTCAAGATCAGCCTGGTCAGTGGTAAAACTCCTTCTGTACTAAAAATACAAAAATTAGCTGGGTGTAGTGGTGCATACCTGTAGTCCTAGCCACTCGGGGAGACTGGGGCAAGAGAGTCACTTGAACTCAGGAGGCAGAAGTTGTAGTGAACCCAGATCATGCCACTGCACTCCAGCCCGAGAGACAGAGTGAGACTCCATCTCAAAAAAAAAAAAAAAAGAAGCTATAATGTATGTTTAAAAATTAATTGTTGCCATGATATCTGTTAGAGAAAAAAATAACTTAAATGTTGAATAACAAAGAAAGAGATGAGCAAATTCAAGTACTTTAATGTGATTCATTGTAACAAAACAGTTAAAAGACCCATGGAGAAACTCAGGTAAGTGTACAATATGATATAAAATGAATGAAGCACATGAACACAGACCCAAGGTGAACAAATGCCTACCCCCACCAGCCCGCCCATTAGAGTAGAGAACAAGAAGTTAGATTCAACATCTTTTTGGCCCTTGGGATGCGTGTGTGGCTGGGGTAAAGAGGGCATTTAGGGATTGGTGCTCAGAACTAACGAGAATTGCCAGATATTATAACTACTTTAAGTAAGAAAACAGTGGGTTCCCATATTTTATTTTTTTAACCCATAGTGTGTTTCTATTAAGATTCTGCCTTTTAGGACTAGACCCTCTTAAATGTCAAAACCAGAGTGAAGATGTCCATTACCTGCATATAAACCATGAGATTTTGGCAGGCAATTTTTAAACATCAAAAGAGTGCTCTAAAAATTCCAAATAAAAACCAAAGTCTTACTTTCATTTGCTTAAAAGAGTTTCTTTTCTTCTCACACTCTCATTCTTCATCACAGATCCACTCTACATCAAATAGACTATTATTTTCCATTTGGGGAGAAATATGGCTCAGTGTGACTTTAGCCCTTCAAACTTAAACCTGCAGAGCCCAGTTCCAGTAGGGAAATGAATTTTTATAGCACAGTTAAAAGTAAAGAGTGGAAACACTGTGAAACCCTTAACAATCTTCATTTTTATCACACATTCCTTCATCTTCGTCGGTCAGATGGGACAGGCCAGAGATTCCACCAGGTTCACAGCTGGGTCCATTGCCTATACATTGCCACCTGAGCTCAGGCTCCTCAAAATATAAAATATTATAGAACCCTTTACTGTAATGTTTTATTTTTTAGTGAAGGAACGTACCATTTATAGAACAAACACTTTAATATTACAAACCACACAGAAGGGCTTTGAACATAGATTTAAGCAAATAGTGTTTAGGTTCATTTTCTATTGAGAGTGTCTTATCAAATACATAGTGTTTGTATGTAGTATGGATGTGTTTTGTAAAGCTCTGATCAGATAATTCTTTTGTACAACTGAATCTTGCAGGAGGATTGGTGTAGAAGGTAACTTTCTGTAAAATAAGCACTCAGAACATTGCCTGGCATATGAGAAGCACTACACAGGTTTCAGCTGCTGCTGATATTATTGTTATTGTTACTGTTATTGTTATATGGGGTAAATGCATTTTCTGGGGTGTAGCCAACAATGGAGAATGTTTAGGAGACTGAACAAAAGCTCAAACTGAATATTCTGGAGATAATCATGCTTACAGAATGGTCCAAGATATTGATGGAGGATGAACCTGCAAGGCTGAACATATTATTCAGCAATGAGTACTTACTGTGTGATTTACAATGTCCATGAAATACATGACAATTCAATATAAATGAAAGAGATAGCTCATGGTCTTAGGAATGAACTTATATAATTTTAAGGTTAAACATATCATGGAGAACAATAGAGAATTTAAACAACATGCCACTTCTGGGTTTTTTTTTTTTTTTCATTACTTGGTGTTAATTCTAAATTGACTAGGATACAACTGGGGAACACCGGGGAATGGGGGAGGCAGAAATAAAAGGCCAGCAGGGAAATATGAGAGAAAATTTATCCTTCTATATGGAAACCATGAGCAGAGCCAATGGGCTCCAGTTGTCCCAGCTGAGGTCTCTGTGAAATGGAATCCAGACATGGGTTCCCAACCACAATCAGCTAGAGTGCCTGGATGGTGACCTCCCCAGGCCAGGTAGCAACAAATGTCAACCTTTTCTCCTAAATATCCCTAAAATCCATCTAAGTCTCCCCATCTCTATAATCATCAGTTTAGATCATTCATTCACTGAAACAAATATTTATTCAGCACTAACTCTATCCCAAGCACTAAGCCAGCTGCCAGATTCTAAGAGAAAGCAAACCAGGTAAATTCCTTGCAGACCCATTGCTCTCCCTGCATCTGCTCCAGCTCACTGGGAATACCAGCTTCACGCTGTAGTGAGAGTGACATTTCAGTGCCCATGTCTCGTTATAGCATGCACTGCCACACCCTCCGTGGCTTCTTTTTGCTCTTAGGAGATGTGTTACTCAGGGCAGAAAATATAGATGGATAAATAGATAGATGGGTACATAGACAGATACAAATATAGATATATGAGAAGGGATTTAATAGGGGCACTGACTCACCCAATTATGGAGGCTGAGAGGTCTCACAATAGACCTTCTGCCAGCTCGGGAACCAGGAAAGCCAGGAGCAAAGCTCAATCTAAGTTCAAAGACCTGAGAACCAGGGGGCTGTCGGGGTAAGGATAACTCTTAGTCTGAAGCCAATGGCTTTAGAATCAGGGCCACTGGTGAAAGTCCTGAAGTCTGAAGGCTGGAGAGCCTGAAGTTCTTATGTCCAAGAACAGGAGGAGAAACTTGTTCCAGCTCCAAAAGAGAGAATGGATTCTTCTTTCCTTTGCCTTTTTTTTTTCTCTCTATCTGAACCCTCAACCCACTGCATGGTGACCACCTACATTGGGTGAAGGTGGATCTTCCTTACTCAGTTACTGATTCAAATGCCAACCTCTTCCGGAAACACCCTCACAGACATACCCAGAAATAATACTTTACCAGCCAGCTGGGCATCCCTTAACCCAGTTGACACCTAAAATTCACCATTACAGGGAGGGAATTCTTAACAGGGGCCATGGCTCCTACCCCTTCAGCTACATCTCCCTTGGCCCCTGTACTTCTTGGCCCCCTACTTCTGTGAAACCTTTTCTGACGATGCTTCCTCTTAGTATAGAGACTGTCTACTTTCTGTTCTCTGTAGTGGGAATGTTGTTCCTTCCAGTCCCCAGCTGGTGAACTCATTCTCTGACATGCCTAACAAGTTCAAGTTCCTTCTTAACAGAGTCTCATAGCATGGTACTCCTCTGCTCCTTAATGAAGGCACTCGCAGCTCACAGGATGACAATTAGACCAGTATCTGTATCCCCTCCCCACTCCTCATCTGCAAACTCTATGATATTCCCAGGACCTAGAACTGTGCTCAATAAATATCTAGCAAATGAATGAGTGATAGAATTTCTGTTTCAAATATGAAGAGACAAGAATGAGGAAGGTCACATCACTTACCTGATATCACATTTCAAGTCCATGTGAAAGTCTGAATGTGAACCCGGAGTCTCTGATTCCAAAGCTTATCTTCTCATGCTTTGTTACAGGGATAGGACCGTTCATGTAGGAATAGCCAGGGTCCAAGCTTGCACCTTCAGGGTAACCTGAACCAATTCCTTCATCTCAGCTGCCTGGGCAGCTGTCAGCCAAGCCCAGGACACAGGGTGGAGGAAGCACCCCTCCAGCAGAACTCTCCACATTACTGTGTAAAGGCTGGCTGGTGTCCACAATTGTTCTTCATCCAGGACTACAGGAGAATAGGGATGAGTCTCTTTGTTTCCACAGACTTCTCTCACCTTCAATTTTCATCATCTGAAAAAAAAAATCTCAACCATGTAGGAAACCATTAAAAGACTTCACTTGTTTCAAGGGATCAACAGCTCATGGAATGGCATGTCTTTGTTGGTGCAGAGATAGGCTCTGGTGGTCAGATTTCTATTAAAAGTAAATAGTTAAGCTATGGTCCTGAGGCAACTGAGGAAGTGATTAGTGTGCTGACACAGTGATAGATGATAAACATAATAGAGCTTGAAGGAAATTAATGATATTTTGAATCTTTAATAATGGTACATAGCTATCTAAAAGAGATATCTCCATCATAAGGTAATTCTTTTAAAAGCCAGGGGAGAGCTCTGATGACAACTGAGTAAAAACTTTGTATATGGACAAGATTAGAGGGAAACACAGTAAATGGAAAGAATTAAATTTGTCAGAGTGGCAGGACTGTGCGTGAGTCTTTGAATTTCCTTTAATATTATCAGGATGGGCTTATGTGCAATGGATTCTTTTAAGAATGAAAAACCGAGTGGAAAGCTCTCCTCTTCAAAATACATGTATGATTTCTGATGAGAATATAAAGAATGAGTTAATGCATGCCCTTTTCCCTACTTTCAGCAACCCAAACACTTTCTGTTCCATCCTGCAAATGAAAGCTACACGCAGGGCCATTGTCTGTGAGTTCTTGTCCATTAAGACTTTGGGAAAATGCACATTTGCCCCAAGAGAAAAGGTCAGAAGCCAGGCAAAAGAATGCTTTCAGGGACAATGGGTCATTGTGACACCCGGGGCCTTGATTAATCACCTATATCTTCGGTGAAAAGATTCTAAGTGGCATTTCAAGAGGCACCCCGAGTTAGAGGCTGCATGGGAAGAGGAAGGGAGGAGTGCTCAGGGCAAATCTGGGCATCCCTCCTATATAACGGGATCCGTGGTCTGGAATGCCACCCTGACCAGACAGCAACCTTTAATTAACTGGCCATTTTCTCACATCTTGGTTTGTTTCACTGCTAATCAGATGGAAATATTATTTGGGGTCATACATAATAATCCTATGAAAACATATATGGCAGTTAGGGACATTATAAACAATCACTGATTTGCATAGCAAAGGCTGTTCCCAACAGCCACACACACTGAATCCGTGGGCTCTGAAAGTGGCCCACGGCATCTGTGAAAGCTCATAGTGTTGGCAAGTCCAAAATCACGTGTAAGGACTTTCCTTGCACTAAGCTTGCAAATCAGTCACAACATTGCTTTATACTGCTGCAGTTATCTGAGTTAGCTGATAATGCCTTGCATGCATTTAGTTTCCTTCCACTAAGGAACTGAGAGTGGTTTCTCATGATAACAAACTAGGCAGTAAAATAGCCCACTGGAGTTCACATTCCCACTTTCCTGACAAGAGCGAGCCATTTCTTCAATTTACTCAACCTCTTCAGAATCCTTCTGAAAAATGACCAGGTTTTATCTACAATGTCAAACCAGCAAGAAGGGAGAAGACAACCCATGTTCAAGCTGCCTGATTAACGTGCTGAGCGTTGTTTGGCCTGACCGGTTAATTCCTTCAAACGCTGCCATGAACGCCACCCTCTACAACGAAACAGACTGTCATTCTTCCCACACACACATTTGCTTCCTGAGCAACGATTTTTTGGTTTCAAGAACTGTTGACAGTGGTTGTTTGGCAGAGACAGAAGTGGGAGCAGTTTTGGAAAAGCAGGACCAAAAGAATCACGTCTGAGGAGGGTCTCTCACCCGACAGCCCTTTCCAAGATCAGCGGGCTGTTTTCTGTGGTCAAAAAGGGAGTTCTGGGACAGGTGGGACCTGATGTGATGAGTTCCATTGAGAGGGAAGAAAGCACATCTTCATCAGAGACTAGAGCCTAAGGTGAAAAAATAGAGGGCCTGGAGGTTAGCTGAAAAGAGAAAGGAGAGCAGTAGCTTGCGAAAGACACCGGAGAAGTTTTGCGGCCTCCTCAGCCTTGGTTGCTGGGCCCTGCTGCAGGAACACACACAGAACCACAGCACCTTGACTTCTGTTCAGCATTGCAGCTTCTCCTCCTTCCTCCTTACCTCCCCCAGCTCCTATCCATGCAACCTTTGTCCAAGAAAACAAGGGGGCAGGACCATGTTCCAGTTCTGGTTTTGATACCAGACACCTGTGTGATCTTAGCGTGCTGGGCTTTGGGATCTCCACTGAGCAACTGCAATACTGGACCAAGTGACCGTGCCATCTCTGTCCAGCAGGCCTGCTCTATGACAAGGCACGATTTGCTTTCCAGTGCCAGCAGCCCAACAGCCCCTGTTCTGAGTGTCAGGCAAGTCTCCAAGATGGGTGTCCTGGTGTCCTGGTGATTTGCAGTTTTCTAAAGCACACAGATGCTTCCATCCATTGATTCAGCCAGTGGATTCTTCTCTGCAGGCTCTGCTGACTGTTACAAAGGAAACAAGTAGTAGCACAAAGGAAACAAGACATAGTTATTCTCAAAGGGCTGAGAATCTGGTTGGAGAAATCAGACAGATTCACAGATGGGCAACAAAAGCCGATAACAGGGCTGGGCACACTGGCTCACACCGGTAATCCCAGCACTTTGGGAGGCCAAGGTGGGTGGATCATTTGAGGTCAGGAGTTCAAGATCAGCCTAGCCAACACAGTGAAACTCTGTCTCCACTGAAAATACAAACATCAGTGGGGCGGTAGTGGTACACACCTGTAGTCCCAGGTACTCAGGAGGCTGAGGCAGGAGAATCGCTTGAGTCTGGGAGGCAGAGGTTGCAGTGAGCCAAGATCACACCACTGCACTCCAGCCTGGGCAGGAGAATGAGGCTCTGTCTCAATAAATAAATAAATAGCTGATAAGAGAACAAAATAAAAGATAATGCAGTGTAGTAGTAATGGCCCTTGGGTTCTTTTTTTCCCTACTGTATTCTTTTATTCTTACAGATCTAGGGGGTAGGAATGTAGTTCTGTTACATGTCTATATCGCATAGTGGTGACGTCTAGGCTTTTAATATGCCCATTGCCTAAATAATGAACATTGGACCCAACAGATAATTTTTCAGCCCTTACTGACTTCCCACCCTCCCCACCTTCTGGAGTCTCCACGGATTCCCCTGCATGTCCATGTGGACCCACTGTGCAGCTCCTACTTCTAAGTGAGAATGTACAATATTTGACTTTCCATTTCTGAGTTATTTCACTTAGGAAAACGTCCTCCACTTCTATCCATGTTGCTGCAAAACACATGATTCCATTCTCTTCACGGCTGAGTATATACCCCACATATTCTTTTTCTTTTTTCTTTTTTGAGATAGAGTCTCAGTCTGTCACCCAGGCTGGAGTGCAGTGGTGCAATCTCAGCTCACTACAACCTCTGTCCACCTCTGGGTTCACACGATTCTTGTGCTGAGACTACAGGCATGTACCACCATGCCTGGCTAATTTTCTTTGTGTTTTTAGACAGGGTTTCGCCATGTTGGCCAGGCTGATCCCAAACTCCTGACCTCAGGTGATCCACCCGCCTCGGCCTCCCAAAGTACTGGGATTGCACGTGTGAGCCACCGTGTCCAACCCCACATATTCTTTATCCACTCTTCTATTAATGACACTTGGGTTGATTTCCTGACTTTGCTATTGTGAACAGTGTCAGAATAAACACAAAAATATGGAATGCTTCATGAATGTGTATGTTCTCCTGTGCAGGGGCCATGCTCAACTTCTCTGCGTTGTTCCAATCTTAGTGTATGTGCTGCTCAAATATACGCCAGGACCCTTGGGTTCTATGTGAACTAACCCTCCTTTTGCCTCTTAGGCCTCAATCTTCTTGCCTACTAAATGGGCTGTCAGACTACATGATCTCCAAGATCCCTTTATGGAATACATAATAATTAACTTAGGGAGGTGGATAAAAAGTGTGTGTAGAGGTGGTTGGGCCACTCAGTGTAGGACAGAGGCTGGGCTCTGCAGTGTGGGTGGTAGTCAGAGATGTTCACAGGGCAGGGCCAGGGAGGCCACTAGAGGCCATTACCAGCACAGAACATGGAAATCTCAGATGCCCAAGGTTTCCAGGAACAGGACATGTCTACCAGAGGGCCCAGAGGGTGGACAGAGAGTATGACGCTGGAGGCACCTGTGCCTTCCCAAGGAGGAGTCTAATGTTTCCACTTTGTCCCACTGACACTGGGGCGCCTGGAAGCATACTGAGCATGGCATGGAGGATGATAGTGGCATTGCCATGGGGGTCTGACTATTCCTAATGAGACTCGTCTCCCCCTGGCCCTCACATGGGGGCTCCTGGTGCCACTGGCATTGCAGCATCTCCAGGGATTTTCCCATAGTGGAAGGAACTAAACAGGTAAAGAAGATTGAAACAAAAGGTAGGAACCTCAAGGAACCTGAACCTACTGGATTTTTCTACCAGAGGAACTTCTACCTTAACTTGCTGTCTTCAGCAGCATAGAGGTTTTGAGCTGTTCTTGATGCCTAGGAGTGTCATAACAGACTGGGGCACCTAGAAAAATCAAGTCAGCTTCCTTGAGAAACCTCTACAGAAAAATCAAACAACACTCACACCCAAAACAACTACCACAAACCAGAACACCTTCCTTTTTGCCCACAGGGGACAAGAAAGAGGGGATTTTCTTGTAGTCAGACCCTTGATTTACCGACTGCCTGAATTGAAGTCATTCTCAGAAATAAAGGTGCAAACTAAATTGCAAAGGGGAGGCAAGTCTTTAACCTCAAACATTGTTTTGGGGAAGACGGATCTCTTTGCCTAACTGGAGGGTAATAAACATTTCTTCCACAGCTGTTGAAACGTTTATACCCTTCACCATTAAGACCAGAAGACTCTCAAACACCGCATGTTCTCACTCATAGGCGGGTATTGAACAATGAGAACACATGGACACAGGGAGGGGAGCATCACACACTGGGGTCTGTCGGGGGGGCATAGGGGAGGGACAGTGGGGGGTGGGGAGTTGGAGAGGGATAACATAGGGAGAAATGCCAGATATAGGTGATGGGGAGGAAGGCAGCAAATCACACTGCCATGTGTGTACCTATGCAACAATCTTACATGCTCTTCACATGTACCCCCAAACCTAAAATGCAATAAAAAAATTAAAAATAAAAATAAAAATAAAAAAAGAAAGAAAAGAAGAGACAAGAAGACTCTGACAAAGAAAGCTATCTCCACGTTAACAGAAGGACTGGATAATGTTATATGGACTTCTTTGGAATTACTAACCTTCTATGGAAAAAGAACGGCATCTGCTAAAAATTAAACATTATTCTAAGTCTAGGACACACTTCTTTCAAGCAGACTGGCTAAGATGATTTAGGAAGTTCGAAATGCAAACATTAGCTCAATAGATACAAAATAACTTAGTCTTATCCTTTCAGTTTTTCTGACAAGGGAAGTTAAGGTGAAATGTCTAATTAATCCTCACAAGAAAGCAGGAATGCAGGGGAAGAATTCCATGAAAGAGGCCTTTGATCATTGCAACCCAGGACAGATGAGCCTTCCCTCTGCGCTGACCTGTGCTCAGTTTCCCACACTGAGCGGTGGCAGCCTCTGCTTACTCATCAGAAGCTGCCTGGCTTTCCAAGCTTACTCCAGAAACTTCTAGAGATTTGAGAAAATGCAACCACCTCTGCTAACAAACTAGCCCCTGGGACCCCCTGGGTCTCCAGCATTTCCGGCCCAGGTCACCACAGGCCAGGCCTTAGGAGTAGGATGCAATGAGTCCAGCAGGCAGATTCAGCAGCAGAGCTTCTGGGCACCTACCTTATGCCACGAGCTCCACGGAGCTGAGCCTTGTCCTCTTGTTGTCCCTTCAAGTCCCTAACAGGTGCTCAGCAAACATTGTTTGAATGAGTCACCAGAAGAAAGACTGAATGCCTGCATCAGAATTGGAAGTGAGAGAGAGGGAGGGAGAATCATGGTTACATAAGGATGATTTAGAAGAAGTGCCTGCCTTCAAGGAGCTTATAATCTGATGGTAAGAATAACAAACAATTATAATATAAGGTAGTATAATAAATTAACTGCCTAAAATATAGGAACAATGACAGGGATGATTTCATTACCCTTTAGCTCATACACTGCTTTATTCTAAATCTTCGGACATGGTTGTAAGATGGTATTTGAGCCAAGTCTTGCACTGTGGATACGAATTCTCATAAGCTGGCATGTGCTGCCTTCCTTTAGCTCTAGCCAGTGGCAGATATCACTAATTGATTTCTCCATGATAATTGATTACTTCAAGTCATGGAAGGAGATACAATGTCTGAAAAGTGCTGTTCAATGTCTGACGCAAAGCTGGTGACTAATTCAAGTTCTTTTTATTTTTCCTCTTCTTCCTTTCTCAGAAAACCAAATAAGGGTCCCAATGACATTTGGCCATGGATGTTCCCACTGTTGGAATTGCTGTCAATATTACACATTTGGCGGATGAAAATACAGTTCTAAATGGCATTACTAATTGATCATGGCTCGCTTTCCAATTGAGCTTTACAATTCTTCTCAGCACAGGGCCCTGAACTTACATCCTCACACCTATCAGGTGCAAATGTATTATTTATTGTCCGACACTGTTCTAGATTATGAGCAGCCATTCTAGGACTTGGGGTTCAGAATAAGAGGGACTCCAGAGGAATGCACAGTCACTGGTAACTCAGGGGCTTTGATGCAGTCCCACCTATAGGATGCTCCCTCTCCTCGGGGTTTGGCTATCGCCACGTCTGCCCAAACCCAGAGCCATGTTCCTCCATCCCTCCTACAGGTCAAGAAGGAAACTGGGTCCTCATCCATAAACACGTAACGTTGACAGCCATTCCAACAGTGGGAACATCTGTGGCAAAATGTCACTGGGACCCTTATTTGGTTTTCTGGGAAGAGAAAAAGAGGAAAAACAAAAAGAATTTGAATTAATCATTAGCTCTGCATCAGGCACTGAACAGGCACTTTCAGACACGGTATCTCCTTCCGTGCGTTGCAGTTCTGAGAGGCTTATGATGGGAATTCTGTCGTATCCTTATATATTGTGGTTTTTTAGCCACCAGTGTCATTGACAATGGCAGTAACTAAAGCAACCTGTTTGACCAACAACAAATTTGGATGTTTCTGACTTTTTTTTTTAATAGACTTGTGCTGCTACTGTTAACTGCTCAAGGTATTCTAATAGGCATGTAGACCATACCTGTGATTAGGAGTTCTTTGCAATTTGCTATTCAGTCCCTAAACAGCAGGCCGACATCAAATGGTCTCTAACATGATTTGAATACCACTGAATTCTTTTCTCCTCTTCTGATTCCCCGCTACAATCTTGTACGCTCAACCAATAGCAATCTTTTGAAGTTTATAACTTTCTTAACTTCAAAGTTTTCTCGATGCCTAAGTAACAGGAGGTTTTCAAGGTGGAAATGCTAAATGAATATACCATGCACAGCATAAATAACACACATCCAAGACTTCAAAACCATTTGTATTAAGCTAGGTAGCAGCTGTGAGAGTCTACCCTTGTATGATATCCTATTATAAATAAGGAAACTTGGGGAATGGGGCCTTGTTCATTCATATTGGGTTTTATTTTTTTTCCTCCTCGGTACATTCGATGTGAGACCATCTGAACATACCCCAGGGGCACTCCTGTGCATTCCTGCAACTGTTCTCATTAAAGGAAAAAAAAAATACTTCACCCTGTTATTTTATGTGGCTTATCATCCAAAATGCTTCCAAAAGAGTTTCAACCCTTAAAAATTTATAAGTACTTCTCACTAGGACCCTGTTGTTTGATAGAATCTTAACCTCCTTCTGACACTTTGCTTCCCTGAGTAAAAATGTGGTAACAACACTTACAACAAAAACAACACCACACTGACAATAACAGTAAGGGCAAACACCAGGTGATCTGTACTTTCTGTGGGCCAGGTGTAAAGCTGCATGCTTCATCTGCACTTTTTTTTTTGAGACAGAGTCTTGCTCTGTTGCCCAGGCTGGAAGGCAGTGGTGCAATCAATCTCTGCTCCCTGCAACCTCTACCTCCCAAGTTCAAGCGATTCTTGTGCCTCAGCGTCCCAAATAGTTTACACGTTCCACCAAGCCTGGCTGATTTTTGTATATTAGTAGAGATAAAATTTCACCATGTTGACCAGGCTAGTACCAAAACCCTGGACTCAAGTGATCCACCTGCCTCGGCCTCCCAAAGTGCTGGGATTACAGCCAAGTTTCACCAAGGCTGGTTAATTTTTGTATATTAGTAGAGATGAGATTTCACCATGTTGACCAGGCTGGTCTCAAACTCCTGGCCTCAAGTGATCCACCCGCCTCGGTCTCCTAAAGTGCTGGGATTACAGGGGTGAGCTACCACGCCCAGCAATTCTGTCAATGAATCTTTATCACAGAGTCCCATTTTAAAGACTTGCAAACTGAGGCTGGGAGAGGTTTGGGCAAGTGGCCTAAAATAATGATTAGTAACACATGGATCCAGGACTTGACTGCAACCAAGGCTAGTATTTTTCTTCTTCTCTTTAAATTGTCTCCCTTTCTTGTTTTTCTATAACCCAGATAAAACGTTCCTCAATTGATTGATCCTAGGTAATTATATATGCACATGTTTCACTTCTCCAGTGTTTTAACAGCTAAGATGGTCTACAACTTCTACACATCAGTAATTAGTTTATTTCATGCAATGGGAAGTAGCAGTTTTTTCACTTGGCAGCTTGTAAATTCAGTCAGACAGAATCGAAGCTCACCACAGGAAGGTAGCCTTATTACCTGAAAAAGAGAACAAAAAAGAAAAAGGGGGAAAAAAGGCTCCCTTCTTCATGAGGCTTCCACAAATGCATTCTGCATCTTTATTGCTCTTTCATTACTTGGCTCTTCTTAGGACTTTTCCCCCAGATGTTCTTAATTTGGGGGTTATTTTCCATTGCATGTGGGCCCTTCAATACTGTAAATATTTGACTTCAGTATTTTCCATAGCTTGAAGAACTTTACAGTGGTCACTCAGACATGGTTACAGGATGTTCTCTGATCCTTTCAGGCTGCTCTGTAAATTAGAAACTTGGTAGTTGATATCTTGTGGGCTCCACACACCATTTTTTTCCCTCAGACTTTGATGTCTAAAAGTGCCTTGCATTATTTAGGCCTTACGCACATATGGAGATATCCCTGAAGCATAGATTGGAGTGGCTCATACGAATGATTTTTTTCCAATTAATTTCTCCTCTTTGGTAAGATCTCATGTTAAAAATCATATTTTAGATTTTTAAAAGATCTCTTCCAGTGGTCTTCAGTGGTACTATCTTGATCTAGCCTTGTGTACAAATATTTCTCATAAAAAATGCCCTAAACCCACTCCCTCCCAATCCTAGACTGTATTTGCCATCTGCTCAGCATTTCTTCCAACCCGTCCTTCTCCACCGTCCTCCCCAACCAGAGGCTTTCCCTGTGATGCCTTCCTTCCCGACCAACCTGCCCTTGGGTCATTTTAAATTAATATGTACTAATCACCATGTTAATATTAATACATCATGTTAATCAGCAATAAATCTATTTTGTGTCATCTAAGCATATATTCTCATAACTAATCTATTAAAAAATTGCATTAATTTGTAGTTACACAGATTTTTCACATGTATTTTGCACTGATTTACGAATTGAGAGCTAGGAAGAACAACAAAAAATATCTTTCCATGTTCATCCTCAGAAAGCAACTGTTTCATTTTGGTATTATATATCATATTGCAAGAAAATAACATTCTCTATCACATGAAAGAAAGGAATGCTATAAATTAAATCATCGGTGGACTTGAAAAAAGTTCTATTAAGGCATGTGGGCTAGCTTGCCAGTACAGGAATTTTGTTAGTAATGTGCTGTCTCACATTTTTTTTTTTTGCAAGATGTTGATAAATAACACATTTATAAATGGCTCGCATAATGGATTTTTAACAACTTCCTTGGGAAATAATTTTATGTTCCCATAAGATTTTCCTGCTATGAAGCTTTTCCTGCCACTGCCCTAAATTTCCTTTTGACATATTTGATGGTTCAATAAGGTGTTGGTTTCATTGAGTGCTATATATCACCAGCCTGGAGCTGGTGTAAAGGGTCACAGCTCTTTACAACAACAAAGGGCCAAGAAGTGCAAAATTATATGAACCACGTGGTCACTAACTTCTCTATTCAAATTTCAAATTGACTCTTCACATTTCAAATAGAATATTCTCAACACTTTTAAATAGAAAAGATTCCATTTGTATGACAGTATACTGAGTGTGAATCGGGGGGTTGACTATCTGTGCTTTACGTGTGTTAGAAACGCTCATGTTAGGGCCGGGTGCGGTGACTCAAGCCTTTAATCCCAGCACTTTGGGAGGCCGAGGTGGGCAGATCGCCTGAGGTCAGGAGTTTAAGACCAGCCTGGCCAACATGGTGAAACCTCATCTCTACTAAAAGCACAAAAATCAGCCGGGTATGGTGGAGGGCACCTGTAATCCCAGCTACTTGGGAGGCTGAGACAGGAGAATCACTTGAACTCAGGAGGCAGAGGTTGTAGTGAGCCGAGATCACACCACTACACTCCAGCCTGGGCAAGAGAGTGAGACTTCGTCTCAAAAAAAGAAAAAAAAAAAGAAAAGAAAAGAAAAAGAAATGCTCATGTCAGCTGTTTAACACTGAGCCTTCTGGACTATCTTCCCACTAGGGGTGATACAGTTGAAGAGGGCTGTCTACCCCAGAGCTGGAGAAGTCACCTTTGATGGCTGCCCATCTGTAACACTTCCTACCTTCTCCCCATCTGCCCGCTAGCACTCATGGTAACAGTAGCACCTCCACCACCCTCTGCTGCCACCATCAAGTGGTGGCCTCTCAGTGGCTGCTGGTGGCCTTGGGTTCTCATCTTTCTCTCCGTCTGGTAAGATAATGCTTTCATCATTACATGTTTCTGGTTGATTTCTTTCCTCCATTGGATCTCCTCTAGGAGAAGGGGTTGGGAGTTGGGGATCTACCAAAATAATTCTTTCAGTTTTGCATTTTCAGGACATGAAGTTGTTTCTTTACGGAAAATGAAAACTGGGTAAGAGAAGGTTCCAGTGTATGCCTACACTATACCTGAAATCCCCTGCTTCCTCACACCTTCCCTGCTAGCCTTCTCACTCATGTGATTTTTCTCTCAGGAATTACTCTGTCCCTCTGCAATTTGGTTTCCATCATTTCCCTCCCAACTCTGCCTAGTCAGGCACATCTCTACATATCTGGGGTCGAGCTTCAGCACTTCCTATTGAGTTCCTGGGCCTCCTTTAAATTTAAAAAAAAAATGGCTGTGCATTGGCTTCAATGTCCCCAAATACCCACAACCACATGGATGGATTTGCCAGCCCAAAATCCAGAAAGGACTCAAGAAAGTAAGGAATCACCTGACTCCATGCAAAGTATGGACCAGGCTGTGTTTCTGAACCCAGTCATACAGTTTGATTAAAATCTTCAAAGAATATAATTCAAATGGACAGATATGAAAATGTGAATTGTGATTTCTGGGTCGTGTGGGTGATATTAATTCTTTTCCTTCTTACTTAGCAGTATTGCTTTACTTTCTTCTAATAGCATATTAGCATTTTGCAGTAAATGATTCATTGTAACTGAGATATGGGGGACTGAGACAGGCAGTAGCAGTGAGAATGGAGAAAGAAACAAATGTGAGAGTGTCTAGAGAGTGCTAGACCTGGTGACCAAGAGAGTGCCTGGGAGCTAGGGAAACACCAACCGAAACAAGCAGTGGATAGCACATCAGTACTGGAAATACGGAAGGGACATGTGGCAGATGCCAGGTGCTCTCAACACCCTTTCTTCCTCTCCCATTGTGCAGTAGCTGAGTTCTTTGGGGCAATGGACTCCGTGCCACTTCTACAGATCCCCACCCCACCACAGGTCTGCATCAAGCAGCTGGATCCCATCCACCTAACATGGTTCAAACAGCACAGTTCTGAGCCATTCAGCAAATGATATTCCCCTGGCCACAGTGTTCACTTCAAGGGTGATCTAACCAGCATAAAGCTCCAGATTGGAGATTGAGAGTTGTGGGAAGACCTCTTCCTGCCTGCTGTGTGTGTTTAAAGACTCCCAGGCTGCAATGGCAGCCATCCTAGGCCTATGAAGACAGCCGGCCTTGGAATGAAACCAACACAATGGAAGGCCAAGCAGCCAAACAGGAACAAATTAGATCCCTGATGGCAGCATGGAGCCACTGCATTTGCTGACCCTAAGTCTGTCCTGCCACTGGGCTTCTCCATTTAGTGAGACAATTAATTGCCTGTTGATTTAAAGTGTCCTGGCTAATTCAGAGCTGGCTGGGAATGGGGTGGAAGATGAGAAGCTGCTCAATCCCTGCAAGATATTCAGGGGCCCTGTCCAGGAAGCAATTAAAAAGTGGAACTTGGACCCTGAACTCAGGATAGAGACTTAGGAATGAACTTGGGAGTTACTAAAATGTGTACCAGTCAGCTACTGCTGCATAACAAACTACCTCCCCAAACTCAGAAGCAAGTGAGATGGCTCACACATCAGCAGGTCAGCTGTGGGGACTCTGCTCATTGCTGCTAAGCATGGCTAGACTTGGGCTCCACATGTTTGTTCAGGCTGCCAGATCAAATCACACAGTTGAGTTCCACGTCAGTTGGCTGGGAAATGTATATTCTGCTTCAGAGTTGATTGAAAAGGGTGTGGTTTCAGGGAGAAATAAAAAATGTGGAAAAATATTGCTCTCCATCACATGGTACCATTTCAGGTGAAGCCCTGGGCTTGGATAAAATATCCTGAATAAAATAACAATGAGATAAGGAGACACCAATGGATATGGAGCAGAAGATGGGCACATGAAAAAGATTTTTAAAAGAATCTTATTTTATAGCTACTTACTGAGTGCCGCCTATGGGTTAGGCTCTGTTTCTATTTCTGGGGTGAGAAAGCTGTCAAAGAAACCCTGCGTCACGAAGCTTCTATTCTAGTAAGACATTGGGGAGACCAATAATATACAAGATAAATAATAAAACATGAAATGTTAGGTCTTAAGTGTTAGTAAAAGAATACTTAAAGCAAAGAAGAGAAGTGGGTATGTAGTGATGGGAAGAGCGGGTGAAATTGTAGCATCCCTGGCCAGAGAGGGTGCACTAAGAAGGTGTCACGTGAGTGAAGGCTCGAAGGAAGTCAGGGAGGGAGCCATGCAAATGCCTTCAGGAACAGAAGGGACAGAATGTGCACAGACACGAAGCAGGGGTGTGTCGCGTGTTTAGGGCACAGTGCACAGGACAGTATGGCTCAAAGAGAAGGAACGGGGAAGAGAAGTAAGAAATGAGGCAGGATGACAGGACCACTCACAGCCTCGCACGTGATGAGGACTTTGGCTTGGATGAAGTGAGCTGGTGGCCAGTGGGGAATTTTGCTCAGAGGAATGACACGGTCTGACTGTAACAAGATCCCTGTGTCTGACTTAACTGACAAAACTGATATTAATTTTACTGATGTTGACAGAAGGCTATAGTAGAGAGGAGAGGGCAGGGGAGCCAGATCTGATGCAGGGAGATCATTAAAAGGCTATTGTGGGAGCTGGGAGAAGCTGATGGGGGCTTAGAGCAGAATGGGGCAGCGGAGGTGGGAGAATGTGACCTGATTCTCGAGCCAACATGATCTGCTAGGGAGTTTCATGTGGGGTGTAAGAAGTAGACAAGAATGAATGTTCACTCCAAGCTTAAGCGATTGGAAGAATTCACTGAAATTGGAGAAAGATTTGAAGAACAGGTTTGGTAGAAACATCAGAAGTTCTGATTCAAACATGGTGAGCTTCAGATGCCCACTCAATGTCCGAGAGCAGCTGATGTCACGGGGAAGCGTGGGTGCACCAGTCTGTAATTCAAGGGGAAGGCTAGGGTCAGCAAGTATATTTGCTAGTGTTCAGGATATAGATGATATCTAAGCCAAGAAACAGCATGAGGTCCCCTAGGGGTGGGTGAAGACAGAAAAGAGAGAGGTTCCGAGGACTGAGCCCTGATGACTCCAACGATGACCAAGGATTACCTTGACTTTCAAGGTCAGAGAGATGAGGAGGAGCCTCAGCTGTGCCTGGGGGTGGGGGCGGCTGCAGATAGTGGCTACCCAATATGAGGAAGCTGGAGAGCATTTCAGGGAAACAAGAGAGAGAGGCTCCAACTGGACCTGAAGCTGATGGAGAGGTGGAGTATGACGAGGACCAAAATCCATCTTTAGATCTGGTAATTGGGGCACCAGTGATGGTCTTAGTCAGAATACTTTCAGGGTGTGGCAGAATCAAATCCAGGTTGTGGCTTCTGAGATTTCTGGGGCTTTTAGAGGAGGAGGAAATGGGGGTAGTGAACTTGGACAAACATTTAAGAATGTTTGCTACAAAAATTATAATGATGATGACCATGGTGACGATGGTGATGGTCACTCACTAACATCTATTTTCTATTCTAAACACTTTACATGTATTGACTCAATGGAAAGGAGTACAAAGAGATAAGGTGGTGTCCTGACACTAAATAGGGTCCCAGAAAGGGTGTGGCTTTGGCTGTGGTGTGTGTGCACATACCTGAAACCACAGAGCAGGTGGACAGGCTGAAGGGAAGGAGGTGGAGACAGAAGAAGCAACAGACACAGGGAGTAGGGGATGACTGGGGGCCCCAGAGCCTGGACCTGTTGGATGGAATTCAGAGACAGACAGACAGACTCACCTGGGTGAAGAAGGAGATGCACCCTCCTGTACCCAAAGGAAGACGGGAAGAGTGGCGAGAGAAAGGTTATTAACTCATTAAGAAGGAGGCCATGGGAGGTGAGGTCGTTTGATGGAGAAAAATGAACGAGGTGTGGGAGAGGCTGAGCAGCCGCAGATGGCTCCATTGGGAATGGAGACCAGGTGGGCCATGTCTACCAGAAGTGCTGAGCGGCCTGAGAGCAGGGACCCCAGGAATGGATGAGTAGAGTGCCGGTGCCAAGAGGTCACCAGAGGGCAAAGAAACTGAAGGGAGAAACACAAAATAGGACAGAGTGACGGCCCACAGGATCAGGCTCGGCAAGGACAGAGTTAACCCTGGTGGGAGACTCCGAGTGGGGGAGGGCGAGGAAGGGAGGAAGGATCTGCGGGAGCTCACAGAGGAGTGCAGTGTGCCCTGGGACAAGAAGGAGGCATGGGAAGCCAGGGTGCATTCATTTCAGGGGTATTTGCTAAGAGGCTGCTATGTGCCGGGCACTCCCTCAGAGCCCTAGGCACATGAGAAGGTAGCATTTACAGTGTCCTGGGGGCAAAAGCTGGAGTCACAGAGTAGATGAGACTTCCCAGGAGACCAGGAGTTAAGAGAGAGGAGACTCAAGGGTAGAACTTCAGGGGAAACGTCTCTTCCGTGAAAGGGGTGAACAGAAGTTGTTCCAGGGCCGGAGGGAAGGAGGAAAGCTCCCAACCCCAACCTCTACCCTACCTGCCATCTGCCCACCTCCATGAGCTCCAGGAGTGAGCCCTGAAATATTGGGGAGGAGAGAGGTTAGAGGGTGAGGGGACCGCATCTGACCACCTGAGTGAGGAAGAATCTTCCTTATAGGAAAGGCATTGAGAGGCAAAGACGCTTGGGAAGCAGTGAGAAATAGGCTAGGCAGCCACCAAGCCAGGGCAGCTGAGTCCACCTGGTGGCCGGTGGGTGACATGAAGGCAGTCACTGTCACCTCAAGTGACTTCAAGACCAGTTGCAGCAAAGTTATCGAAGATGGTCAGTATTAATGATGGACATGGAAGCTTTAATTTGTGTAGACTGAATCTTTTATAAGTTCTTTCAACATCCTTCACCTGATTTGATTTTCACCATAGCCATGTGAGACTTGACTTCTCAAAGGTGGGGAAGTTGGGGCCAACAGGAGATTTAATGGACTCCCCCAAAGACACACAGCTGGAATGAAAGTTACTTGAAAGTGACCCCTTTGCAATGGGAGCATCAAGATTGTTTAATTTATTGTGCACAGTTCTCTTTTTTATGCTATGTGAAATGTCAAGAATAATTTCCTTATAATCGACAATGTTCCTTTATTTCTTTCTTTCCCTTTTACTGCCTTTTCAGAAATGTTGCTGATGGCTTTTGGAAGCCTCTATTCCAAAGAGTCTTTTCCAGCTTTCCATTATTGGCGAGGTGTGGGGGATGTAGTTACTCCCCAAAGACTACCAGAATGGATGCTTTCAAAACAAAAGTTCATTTTCTAGTTGGGCTGGGAGGTGCACATTAACCAGGGAATGTGAAGACTTCCTGCCGGTTTCACAGGGAGGTCTCCTGCCTTCTCCTTTATGCCAGTGGGGCAGTTACTGAGTTGGTTAAAGATGCTCTTACTGGCCATACAGGGTATGTTGAAGAAATGGAAATACAACTTAGATAAGCATTCAGTTCATTTCCACCAACATTTTCTAGGCACCTAGAACGGGAGCTGCTTGGATAAAATGGCATATGGAGATTTAACATTCCCAAGGTCAGATAAGAAGGCAATCTCTGGGTAGCAGTCCAGAGACAAGCAGTGCCACCACAGATTGCTTCCCAGGTAGAAGACAGCAGCCTGGCACAGGTACAATAATTATGATCTCTTAGGGACACACACTCTTGAAAAACTGAAGGCAAGTATGGCTCTCCCTCCAGGAAAAAGTACATGCATGAAAACATCTACATACAATTTGTGGAGTTTTCTGACAGTCAGAAGTACTCCCTGTACCTCAGACTAACAACCCCTTAAAACCTGGCTCTTATTTTTATTTATCTATTTATTTTATCTTATTTTTTGAGATGTAGTCTCACTCTGTTGCCCAGGATGGAGTGCAGTCACACCATCTTGGTTCACTGCAACTCCCGCCTCCTGGGCTCAAGTGATTTTCCTGCCTCAGCCTCCCAAGTAGCTGGGACTATAGGTGTGCACCACCACATCTGGCTAATTTATGTATTTTTTGGTCGAGATGGGGTTTCACCATATTGACCAGGCTGGTCTTGATCTCCTGACCTCAAGTGATCTGCCCACTTCGGCCTCCCAAAGTGCTAGGATTATAGGCATGAGCCACCATGCCCAGGCAAAAGCCTGCTCTTCTGAACAAACTCAAAAACAAAGTGGATACGTGGCAAATCTCAGCTACATATCCAGAATTCACCGTCCACTCTGTATGCCTGTTTCTGTCGCCTCTGAAGGAAGGCCATGACAGCGGCATGTAACATCAGTCTCATCCCCACTTCCCCCCACCTCATTCTTTTCCCTGATGTAAACCCTCCTCCCCGTCCAAGCCAAACTCCAGCACTCACCCGTCCTCTGGACCCTCATAGCATTTTGTTGACACTCTGGCTAACGCTTTGCTTCCTTATCTACCTGGGTCTCTCCCCTAGGACACTGTGAGTCCCTCAACAGCACACAAACAACACCTCGTCCCTTGCACTTCCCACTGCTGGCAGTCCAGAGATGCTCAGTAAATACCACTTGTGCCAATGGATGCTTAAATGGCTCAGGCACAAATTTTGATTGTTTCATAATTCTCCAATGTGACTAAAAGGCGTTCGCTGCTTCAAAAATTGTCTTACAAAGACCTGTTAAAATGACAGTGTTGCATGGTCTAATGAGTCCTTTTATGAAATTTCCTCTGGAATGTGAAGCATCCCAATGCTCTGAAAGCTTGCTAAAGTTCTTCTGAAAGCCAACTGTGCCCGCTTCTCATGGTAGAGTTTTACAGTGGCCTTTAGCATAAGGTAATTCTATCCTACAGGACCCAAGCCAAGATGTAAGCCCCCTGGGTTTAAGGTTATATCTCCTTTCTGCACGTAAAAATGAGTTAAGAAAATTGATCTCATGTTCAGTGCTCTTAACACAGTAAAAAAATAGGAGGACACAAAGAAATTTGTGGAGGCAATAGGTACATTTATCATCTTGATTGTGGTGATGGTCTCAGTGGGTGTATGCATATTAAAATCATCAAACTGTACATTAAATAAGTGCAGCTTTATTGAGCTGTTTTTAAACAGGTATCTCTCACACAGACAGGGCCTGCGGTGAATGGAGGCAGGGGGGCTGGGATGTGCTGGGAGGGAGGAGGGAACAAGGAGAACTGGGAGAACAGGAGGCCCCGAGCGCACCTCGGGGATCTGAGGGTGAGGGAGGGAGCTGGGGGGTGTGGGGTGCATGGTGAGCCCAGAGTCCGTTGTTTAAGGTGCAGAATTTAAACCAGTCATTTTCAGGTAAAAGTATTTCACAGGTAGTCAAAAAGGTAGTAACATCTAAGAAGTAGAAACATCATTCAATAACTAAGTTCTCCGAGCACTTCATCAGGTATTGCGAAACCAAGGACAAGGAGGCAGGTCAGCTGTGGAGAGGCACAGCCTTCAGCATGGAGGAAAACAAAGTGGCATTTGGTGGGTGCTAAAAAGGTGTGGGGACACTCAGGTCCCCATGTGGACCACCAGTTCAGGGAGGGGGCTTGGGGGACTCTCTGGTCAAAGCAATTACAACAATCACCAACGTCAAGCCTACACAGGAGGGCACCAGGCTTGGGGTCCTGAGCGGCTGACCCCTCAATGGAGCAGGTGGTGCCAGATACCCAGCCAGGAGGGCACTGATGCAGGGCTCCCCATGGGCAGTCAGACACCCAAGAAGCAGGGCTGGGCTGGCTCAGAGCTTTCACCACGGTTCGTTTTGAGATGATGGAAGTCCAGCAGCAGCCATGGCACCATGCAGGGCTCCCAGGGAAATGGCTGCAGGACCTGAGCAGAGTCCCAGACCCCACAGAGAAGGCTGACTCCTCACCCTGGGACCACAGGGACAGCTGCAGCATTGCAGGGAGACCCAGGCAAAGCCATTCCTGCAGCAGAGGCACTAACAATAACAACAAGAGCAGGAGCCGAGACCCAGGTGGCACTCATGTGGCACTCACTCATGTGGCACTCACTCATGTAGTACTCACTCATGTGGCAATCTTGTGAGCCAGGTACTCTTCTCCATGTTGGGCATGTGATAACACATTGAACTCCTAACAACCCTGTGAGGGAAGTGCAAACAGCATCGAACCCCTTGAACAGATGAGGAGACTGTGGCCGTGAGAGGTGAAGCAGCTTTCCATGCTACTGTTGGAGGAGCTGGGATTTGAACGTGAGCAGCATGGCTCCTGGACCCATCCATTTAACTCCTATGATGTATTTTCTCATAGTATGGGGAAAGACGAAGGAGGGGGGTAGTAAGGGCCAAAGGTGGACACATTGGCTGAGCCTGGGTTTAATTCACTGGCAGGGCGCCCCTACCACCAGCAGGGGAGGTGGCTCTTATTCCGTGTCCTGGCCCCAGGGCAACAGTCCCTGCTCAGAGCCCGTGGGTGGATTCTGAGCTGGGAAAAGGAGATGAGGGAGTTATTAGAGGTATGTCTGTGACTCTAGAAAGGGATGGTCTGACTTCCCTCCCAGACAGAGTGAAAGTCTCTCTGTGTGAGTGTCATGGACACAGCATGTGTGCCCCACTCCCCCTAAGCCCAAGTGATGTTACTGAAACACAGGTCAGTTCACGTCCTGTTTAAAAGCTTCTCCTGGCTCCCCCTGTCACTCAGAAAGCTCCTTGCCATGGCCCTGAGACCCCTCTACCCCATGGTCTAACTCACCTCCTTCCCTTCCCCTCACTCTGCTCCACCCTGCTGGCCCCCTAGCTCCCAGCTTAGGGTCTTTTCACACGGTGAAGCCCCTTCCTGAAATTCGCCTCCCTTGCAGAGCTGCATGGCTTACTCCTTTACTCCTGCAGGTTTCTCTTCAAACGTCACCTTCTCAGGAGGTGCCTTGGACCAGCCTGTGCCATGTCACATTCTCCTACCTCTGCTTCCTTTCTCTGTGCACCAATGCCATGTGGAGTCTACACATAGCACCATGTAGGGTCTACACACAACACTATATGGTGTCTACACACACCATGTGGGGCTACACACAACACTATGTGTGGTCTAAACACAACGCCATGTCGACTCTACACACAAGACCATGTGGAGTCTACACAGAATGCCGTGTGGGGTCTACACATGACACCATGTGAGGTCTACACACAAGGCCATGTGGGGTCTACACACAACGCCATGTGGGATCTATGTGTGACGCCATGTGAAGTCTACACATGGCACTATGTGGAATCTACACTAACTTGTTTATTTGCTTGCTATATGCCCACATCCCCCCCAACACCTCATTAGATCTCAGGTGGCATGAAGGCAGGAACTTGGATGTGTCCACTGCTGTATCCCCAAATGTCTTCTGAATGAATGGAATGAATGAACACAAAGTGTCCTCCCCAGCTACACATCTAGAACAAGAGGAGCCCCTCTCAGTTGGTCCCCAGGCTGCCTGTGTTGAGGTTCTCTCTCTGGACGCCAACCACACAAAGCTGATGAGGCTCCTGGCAAAGCCCAGTGGAGGTTTCAGTTGCCTACTCCCCTCTTTTTTAAGCTCTGTTCCAAAATTGATCCAGATCATCAGATACAGGCATCCTGTTTCTATTTTGTTAACTTTTCTCCAAAACGCTTCATGGAACCCTGAGTCAACATCTTAGCTATGGCTCCTATTGAAGTTCAAAGCAAGAAAAAAAATGTCTACTTATAGAATACTTATGTACATTTTTTTTGTTCTTAGCAAACTGCTATAGGCTTAAAATGCACCAGCTTTCCCAAGTTTCCTATCTGGCCTACCTCCTGTGTAGTCACCGTTTTTAATGGTAATAGGTTTTGACTGTATCATATCGATGGAGCAGAAGACATTTGCGGCAATATTTACTTCTTGGGTCATATTGTTTTGATGATGAATAAATGGGTATGGTAACATCAGAAGATTAAACTCTCTCTCCTAACGGAAAATTAACTCTGAAACCAGACATTCTAGGATTTCTGTTTCCTGGAGCAATGGTTCCTCTTTTGTGAACAGAGACCCCTGGGGTACACTCCAAGCCCCATCCTTCTTCAAGGAGTCTCACAGTCATTGCAGGCACCAAGTACCTCCTGCATACTAACAAACAGTCTTGTGCACCAAAGCTTAACTGTCATGTAAATGTGTCCTCACAGGACTTTGAGATCAACAAGTTACGACCTCACATAAGCTTTTGACAGTAGGTATTTTTCAATCAAACTGCACCTATTATTCAGAAGGCTCCCAAATGGCTAACCTCAAAGGGATCTGTGTTCTCTATAAGATTTAGAACAACTTCCCCATCATTTGGAATATTTAGGAGAATACAGTATCTTCTAACAGAGATATTTATCATCAGAAGTTTACAAAGACGTATGAAGCAAAAGCTCAGTTGCAAGACATTGGGAGACAGTGTAAACAGCAAGCAATTAACTAGAAATTTTCTTTTGTCAAGTTTCTTGCCTGATATGAAACTCATTTCATGTTTAGCTCCACCCTCTTCTAATAATCCAGCAACAATACATTAAGTTCACTCTCTGCATTCACCCTATACTATGTTTCTAATGCTGCTCTGGCAACTTTGCTGCTCACTTTTAATTAAAGCACAAGGGTTGTGGGAAAACTGGCTTCTGCAGGCATTGTGGTCATTCAGAGGGGCTTCTTTATCCTCTAACTCTCTGTGTTGGCCTCTGAATAAAGCTGCCCTCAAATGGGTGGACAGTCAAGTACTCCACACGGGGGTGTTGGTTCTAGCAGGCACAGAGATTGCACATGTGGGAATTCCAGACACAGGCAGGAAGAGGGAAAACATGCAGAAGTGATTTTAGTGCCTAATTTTGGCTGTATCTATACACATGACAAGACTGAACACATCTGGAAGAAGGAATCGTCACTGACATTTTATACCAATTCATTTAAGAGCACTGCTAAATTCATAGCAACCTTTGATGTTCAAGACCTATAAATATCAAGACGTGTGCGTGTGTGCACATGTGTGTCTGTGTGCGTGTGTGCATGTGTGTGTAATAGACCTCACCATTTCACCATTTGTGCATTGCTGCAACTCTGTCGAGCTTGGTTTCAGCCTTATATAACCCTGGTGAGAAAACCCACCTAGAGTGAGGACAATGGCTTCTCCACCAGGCGTGAGAGTGGGGGACCAAACGGGCAGGTAGAGGTATGGACCCAGCCCTGCCCCTTTTCTCAATACAGGCCATTTTTATCTATTTAATTTGTTTATTCCTTTATCCATGAATTTAGGTGTGTACAAAAGTTCTGCTGCTAAAGAAGCTTGAAATCCACTGCTCTAAATTTTCAATAATGCATAAATAAATTGCTTTACCTGAACCAAAATGCATTTATTTTGTGAGAGATTAAAAGGTCAACTATATGGCAATTAATTCCAAAGCCTTGTTTTAAGAATGAACTAATGAGGGCCTATACAGGTTGCTGCAGTCCAGATTTTTTTTTTTTTTAGCAATTAAAGCCACAACACAAATCCCTTGGTGTCCTGGAGGAGATGGGGTGGGTCAGAGGAGAAGCAGTACAGGCGGTAGAATCCAGGCACCTGGCTCCACCCAAGTCCTCAGCCTAGGACTCTGCTCCAGTGGCCCTGAGCAAGCATTTCTTCACCGCCATTGTGCCTATTGTGCTGGGGGTGGAGGAAACGGAAATGATATCATCCGTACTCCCAATGCCAATGGCCGGTTGAGAGGACTAGCCTGATCTATAAGCTTGTTTTCAATTAACATTTTCAAATATAAATTTGGGAGGGGACAAAGCTTCAAACCAAAGCATAGGATATCCCTGTTTAATGAGAAACACACAATGGGAACATTCCAGTTATCAAAAGAGGAACTTAGTATTGGGTCTAAAACAGAATTAAATTCTAGCAAGCTAAAGATTGTTTCCAGACTGGCATGGTGGCTCATGCCTGTAATCCCAATATTTTGGGAGGCTGAGACAGGTGGATCACTTGGGGCCAGGAGTTCAAGACTAGCCTGGGCAACCTGGTGAAACCCCAACTCTACTAAAAATACAAAAATTAGCTGAGCGTGGTGGTGCATGTTTGTAATCCCAGCCACTCAGGAGGCTGAGGCATGAGAATCACCTGGAAAGCAGAGGCTGCAGTGAGCCGAGATGGCGCCTCTACACTCCAGTCTGGGCGACAGAGCAAAACCCTGAAATATAAAAAGACTGTTTCCTAAGGAAGTCAAAAAGAAGCGGTTATTGGGAAACATTGCTAGAGAGGAGGAAAGTGAAGGCACTTTGTCACCCTGAGGAAGAATGGACTTCTGCTTGACATCTCTAGCTCCGTTTTCCCTTTGTTCTTTTAAATAAACAAAACATAAAGAGAGGAAAGCCTGGAATTCCAAAATAATTTAGAATAAGTAAAGGGAGACAGACTCCAGAGAGACCCACAGTCAGTTTCCCATCCGACGCTGAGAGCTCGCTCCCAACTTTTCCTGATGCGTCCGCCTTGCCCTACTGCCCCCAGGCTCTTTCTGCAAGGTGCCAGGGACACCACCCTCGGGAGGGTCTCACTTTCCACATGAGCAGCTCCTCTTCACGTGTTTCCTAATTAGACTTATTTAAATCAGGAATCCACCACCTTTTGCAATTAGGCATCTAATAATTATTCAAAGTTGATGGTAATTTTTATAAGTTTGCCAAGGTCATTTAGGCCTAATGAACTTGAGTTCAATCCAAACTCTAAGTAATGGCTCATTTACAGTTTTGATGTGTTCGGTATACAGTAAATTGGTTTTTTTTTAACTGCACTGGTTTGCTAAAATATTTCTGTCAATAATTTTTTAGTAATGCACTTTTTTGAGATTCTGAGACCATGGCCTTTAAGATAGTTGAAGAAGATTTACTTATAAAACTGTATTTTATCCTCCGTACAAGCCTTTTTATCCCTTAACTTTATCTTTTCTCATTGTTTCCTTGCAACTTTCATTTTTTTTCTTTTTTCAGTTTTATTTAACATCATTATGTCTCTTTTCCTCCACCCTATGGAAGGTACTTTTTACACTAAAGCTTCTGTCACTAGCTATCGATGATTGGAAATGTAGCATCCAGTGTGGATATTTATCTTAACAAAATCATTAATTTACAATAAAATGCTCAATACCAGCCCTCTCCAGGAAAAAGTGAAGCAGACTTTGCATTGCTTAGCTTTTTTTTTTCATAAAAGATATTTTAGATCCATTTTACTGCATGAATCATTTCTCTTCCAAATCCAATGTGTTAAATGATTTCACAGTATAGCACTTATCAAAACCTACATCCTGGCTGGGTGCAGTGGCTCATGCCTATAATCCCAGCACTTTAGGAAGCCGAGGAGGGTGGATCACCTGATGTCAGGAGGTCAAGACCAGCCTGATTGACATGGTGAAACCCCGTCTCTACTAAAAATACAAAAACCAGTCAGGCGTGGTGGCGCATGCCTATAATCCCAGCTACTCAGGATGCTGAGGCAGAAGAATCGCTTGAACTCGGAAGGTGGAGGTTGCAGTGAGCCAAGATCATGCCGCTGCACTCCAGCCTGGACGACAGAGAGAGTCTATATCTCAAAAAACAAACAAAACAAAACAAAAAAAAAAACAAAAACAAAAAACCCTACATCTTGTGCTAGGTCCTAGAATGATTCCGTAACAGTTGTGGTGTCCCCTGCTCTTTACTTCAGCTAGTGTCAGCAGCAATGAGTCTCAGC
Source organism: Cacajao melanocephalus (assembly GCA_963573385.1). Taxonomy (NCBI): domain Eukaryota; kingdom Metazoa; phylum Chordata; class Mammalia; order Primates; family Pitheciidae; genus Cacajao; species Cacajao melanocephalus. Next base: position 105,130 of record CAUYLG010030511.1, read on the forward strand.
AGCTGCTTGTCACATTGGAGGGCATGCTTCGAGCTAGCAGCTGGACTGCATTTGAAGTGCATGACAGCCCTAGGAGGGTTGCTATTCCCATTCTACAGATAAGGAAACTGATGGCCCAGAGTCACATAGTGAGAGCAAGGAAGCCAGGATTTAGGCTTCTGTGGATCTGAATTCAAACCCAGTCACTGTACTGCATATGTACAGGTTTTCTCTTTCAACCACATGGAACTGACTTGGAGACTCTCAGGAAGCAAACAAGTCTGACATGCCCTTCTCACTTTGTCCATTAGTGCTAGCAAAGTTTTCTTGAAGTTGCAAAGCTGAATCTTGCAGCCTCATGGGCACCCACTTGAGGGGGGCGTTCACGTAGGCCCAGAGCCCCCTCCTCCTGGTGGGAGCCCCATGGACCTCCCCTCCATAAGGCCCTTGAGAAATCTGAGAGCAGAGTTCCAAGCAAGAATTCAGAGAATCATCTCCCAAATGCAGAAAGGACAGACTTATCCACCCCAGGGCATCTGACCTTCTAAATGCCAACCTTTGGCTCAATTCTGAGCAGAGACTCCCTTGATTTTTAATTAATGGAAAAGACAAAACAGAACAAAACAGCAGACCTGCAAGAAGTAAGAATTCCCTTCGTGGAATGCTTTGTCGCCTTGGGAGTGCTAGATGCTATGTATACCCCCATTTTTAATCATGTCTTTAAAAATTACTGGTGGAGTTCAAAGCATTCACCTGATGGCCTGTCAGCACCTCCAAATACCTAATTTCACCTGTGTCAAAGAACCGAGGATTCCACTCCATCAACCCCTAGGATGCTGACTGACTTAGCACCCAGCAGCGCCAAGCTCCCAAAGCCACGATGCTTAAACAGGTGAAAACTTATGAACACTAGGTTCCAAAACTGCTCCCCTTATTAATCTATCCAAAGAAAACTAATATTAGGAAAACAGTAACCTGCAGTTTTGTATTTTGTAGCTAGACATTTCTCTTTCTCTATTTCCAGGAAATTAAAAAAAGAACAGCCCTTGCAATAGACATAGGTTCACAGAAAAATGAGAAGGCAGGGGGCATTTAGAAGTAGCAACAAGTTGAAATTTTATTAAATGCCCCTGACAGTGGTAAGGTTATGTTTTTAAATTTTAAGTAAAATTGTTTAGACACGCTTGTGTTCATTGATAGGAAATCACCATGTGGCCAGAGCCCAGGAGAATTTCTTCTTGAGACAGCTGATCAGAGAAGGAAAAAAGCCTTCTCAGGTACCACTTCTTTTTTTTTTTTTTTTTTGTCGAGACAGAGTCTTGCTCTGTTGCCCAGGTTGGAGTGCAGTGGCATAATCTCGGCTCACTGAAACCTCTGCCTCCTGGGTTCAAGCGATTCTCCTGCCTCAGCCTCCCAAGTAGCTGGGATTACAGGCATACACCACCATACCTGGGCTAATTTTTGTATTTTTAGTAGAGACAGGGGTTCAACCTGTTGGCCAGGCTGGTCTTGAACTCCTGGCCTCAGGTGATCTACTCGCCTCAACCTCCCAAAGCGCTGGGATTACAGGCGTAAGCCACCATTCCTGGGAAGAAGACTGACCCATGAAAGGCTGACCCTATGGAGCCTGTTCTACTAATCATGCCTAACAAGATGGTGTTCCACCCATCACTTACATCTCATATCCCAGGCATTTCATTGGATCAACAGACTTTGTATTTATGACCTCAGAGGAGAGGAGAAAACTTGAATTTCCTTCATAGACACCTCCCCATAGTGCCCTCCTTTCCTCCCTAACCATCTCTCCTTCTTTATCAACTTCATGGTGTGTGTGTGTGTGTGTTTAATCTACCTACATATAGGTAGGAAGCGTCATCTTTTGCAGTCAGCTCAAACCCTTTCAGGTGCTGATTAAGTTCAGTTCCAGGCGCATTCACCTTTGCCCACAGCTTCTGGGCTCTGCCTCTTCAGAGGTACCTGATGCAGCCTCAGGCCTTGAGGCTTTTCCAGTGTGAGCCACGCCTCCTGCACCCCAGATTCTAGAGGAGGGGGTCAAGTTTCCAGGCAGGCCCTATGGAAGCCTCACTCACCTGCCTCCAGGTGTGCAGGAAGCATCCTCTCTGTCCCAGGCAGGTGGGTGGGGCAGACAGCACATTGACAAGTCTCAAGAAGCCAGCTCACCCTCTTTGCCCCCACACCTGGCCTCAGATCACACAGGTTCTGGCCCAGGATAATGCTGGGAAAAGACTCTTCATGTCACTTCATGTCACCTCAGTGATCTGTTCTCTTGTCTTACCTGATGAAATTTATTCTCGGCTTTGTTATGTTGTTCTCAGCTAAAACTCTGAGACGGAAGATTCTCATTTTGACACCCTAAGATTGTCACAGATATCAGCTAAGTGTTAAAAGCAGACGGTAAAAGAAGGTTTGTGGTTTCACAGCATTTTCGTATAATTAAATTAAATATGTATAGAAGTCTCCTAAAAGAAGAGGTGTTAAAATGGTGTGAGTAGAGGAGTTGAGTGATTGTCATTTTCTTTTTGTTTCTCTGTACATAACCATTACTTTTCACAATGGATATATGTCTCCTTTAGAATGACAAACAGACACTGAAAATGTGAATTTTCAAAATACGAAAATAAAATGTATAAAAGACTACAATGCCATTAAGGCTATACTACTCCACCTTGAGAAATTTCCTTTCAAAGAAAAATGATTCTCATGAATTCCCATGGTTGACAAATTCTTTCATCATAATGTTACTTCAATATGCACAAATATAAAACTAGTCATAAAACGCTTATTCACTAGCAATGTGCATTTACAGAGGGAACGAAACAAAGGCCTAAGTTAAAAACTAATAGAATTCGAATCAACGATACTCATTTGATATGGCAGACGGCATCACTGTGCTAGAACAAAATTGCCAGTTCTGAGTTGAACAGTAGAAAGCAATGTGTTTGTGGCTTTCTGTTGACTTGTCACTGCTTGGAACGTGTTTTACGTTCAGCTTGGTGAACCATTGTTTGCATCGCCAATATTATCATTGCCGTAATTTATCCTTTTTATTTTTTACATATTCTCCTAGTATTTTTAACTGCCAATCCATTATGTTGACAGGCCAATCATTTTAAAATATATTCCAAAACACAATCATGAAAAACAGAAATATGGCATTTAATGAAAACTTCCTTGTGGCCCATCTCCTGCTACATTGACTGCTAACTGACTGTTGCAATTGGTTCTGATGAAGTATGTGATGCTGGGACCCGGGAGACGCATCCCTGGGAGGGGAGCGTGTTGGGCTGAAAGCAGAGGCCCAAGTCCTCTTGGCTCCACCACTGGTGTGGGAAGAGGTTTTAGTTCACCCAGCATGCTTTTCAGCACATGGCTTCACTTGGCCTTGTAGGTGCAGCGGTATCACTTTAACACTAGGTATGCCTCTACTCCTATTAATCCAGAACAATTAGAGAAAGATTCAGTTTGTATTTTCTTTATCTAGTCTATCATTGATGGGCATTTGTGGGGCCTGGGGGGTGGAGGCTAGAGGAGGAATAGCTGGGGGTGGGAGGATTGGGGAGGGATAGCATTAGGAGAAATACCTAATGTAGATAGATGACGGGGTGATGGATGCAGCAAACCATTACCATGGCACGTGTATACCTATGTAACAAACCTGCATGATCTGCACATGTACCCCAGAACTTAAGGTATAATAAATAATTAAATTTTTAAAAATCAGTTTGCAATACCAGGTCTTTTAAATTCTGTCAAATAAAAGTCTTTGCTCACTAAGTAACTTAAGAAAGTGAAGTCTTAGTCTATAAAAATGCTCTACCAATGATTATAGCTAAGGAGAAGTTTTGCCCTCACAGCTGGTTAAAGAATTCAACTTGACACAATCAGAAACAGGGAAGGATGCTGCTGTTATGACCGTATACATTTCCCTGAAACCACAGGGCACTGAAGTGGAAGTAAATGTAAATGTGCCCTTGAAGTAACATGACAAAAGTCGTTGTCTTCATAATTCCAAGAAGGCCTACAATCATTTTTTAAGTTATCATCAAAATGGAAAATGTAATATAAAATTCTCATGGAGAACTTGTCGATGGCTGTGAAATTTCACAGAGAATTGATGTTTTCAGTGGCGTAGTCCAGTTGTTTGGCGGCCCTTGGTGTTGCCTGGCTTGTGTATCTGTCACTGCAGCCTCTGCCCCCATCTTCACATGGTGGTCTCCCTGTGTGTCTTTAACTTCATCACATCTGCAATGACCCTATTTCCAGCTAAGGTCACCATCTTAGTCTGTTTGTGCCACTCTAAAAAATATCTGAGACTGGATCATTTATAAAAAAAAAAAAAAAAAACAGAAATTTATTTCTTCCAGTTTTTGCTGGGAAGTCCAAGGTGAAGATGCTAGCAGGTCCAGTACCTGGTGAGATGATGCAGTCTCGGCATCCTCACATGGTGGAAGGGACAGGAGGGGCAAAAAGGGGTGAGCTCCCTCAGTCAAGCCCTTTTATAAGAACATCTACTTCCACTCACCTCCTAAAGACCCAGTTCTTTATGTTGTTGCATTGGGGATTAAGTTTCGACAGAAGCATTCAAACCACGGCAGTCACATCCACAGGTTCCATGTGGACGTGAAATTTGGTGGGGACGCTATTCAACCCAGGACAAAAGTCCATGCATACTTCCCGAGTACCTACTTAACACTAAGAAACAATTTTACGTCTCTTGATTTCCCAGATTTCATATTCCAGTATGAAAGTACAGGGACACATAGGACACATACTCATACTATCTGAGCATGAAGGTTAGCTCTGTTCTCAAATTATTGAAGAATATATTATAACTCTAAAAGTATGCTACTTTGGGGGGAAAATAGAAGAACTGTCACTCATTTCACATTCAATTAGCATTTTAAAGGCAATGAGTTCCCACAATGAGCAGTGATGACTCTGGACCCAACAGGAAAAGAATGTGTTCATAGGAGATGGAGGATGCCAAAGGCAGTTAATGTGGCGGTCAACCTCACAGGACTCTGCAGCCCTGCAGACCTGGCTTTGGTTCCAGCTTCACTAAGATACACGCTTGCATGTATCTAAACACTAAGACACATGCTTTGCATATATCTTGTAGGGAAAGAGTTTAAGTATATTGAAGACAAGGTTGCTGGCTGTTAAACCACTGATGAATCCAGTCCTGTGCCAGACCTGGCCCTCATCTCTGCTACAAAGTAGCAACAGTCCCTTCCAAATCCAAAAGGAGAAATTCCCTTTCATCCTCTTAGTCCAGGGCAGCAGGAACTTTTTGCAAAGAAAGCAAGAAAGATAGCAAGCAGAGAGCTGCTTTGTCTTTGGGATCGGTTTGCCAATGAAACTTCTCAAAGCAAACTCTTCCCCTGGAAAGTCTAGTATTTCCCCATGGGACAGAAAAATAAGCCTTCTATTGTGAGACAGATAAGGCAGTGGTTTTTTCTGCTCAAAAAAGGGTGTCCTCCTTTGCCATCAAAAGACTGTCAACATTGTCTGAAGTAGGTGAGATGAAATTTTTACAAGAGGGAGAAATAGATCAAAGAGAATGTTTTCCACTTCAGGTGAAACTTACATAACGTTCCCACAATTTATGAGGTGTGCCTTGTCCGTGCATCCCCTCTATCATATTAATAACTTAATGTTTTTCTTTAAGTTGACTCATTTGGAAATTTAAATATGTTTCCCACCCTAGGCAATAATATCCACGGGAAAAAAACTGATTTAATGCTCCATTTATATTTTCTCAAATTCAAATTAAATATATAACTGAAAAATAAAAAAAAATAATCCATCTGTCACGTAAAATCCTCCCAACTCTTACCCATGGGATGCGGTTGCTCATGATAAATACTGATTTAATGTAAGCTGAATGGCGATGAGTTCCCACAATGAGCAGTGATGACTTTGGACCCAACAGGAAGAGAATGTGTTCATAGGAGATGGAGGATGCCAAAGGCAGTTAATGTGGCGGTCAATCTCACAGGACTCTGCAGCCCTGCAGACCTGGCTTTGGTTCCAGCTTCATTACTGAACACAGAGCCTATCTTCTTTAAGCCTCAGTTTCCTCTTATACACACTTGGAATACTATCTCCTAACTCACTGTGTTATTGTGAATATTGACATTCACTCACTCTCAGACATTCACTGAATGCCTTTTATGGGGTACCAGGAACTGTGCTTGGCTCCCAGTCCCAAGCAAGAACCCCACTCCATGACATACGTGTGTTTCAGCACTCATCTCTATATTACTTGTTTAGTAAATCTCTGTATATGCACAGTCATCCATATGCAATTTAGTCACTTTCAGTCAATGTCCTTATTTCTCATTTTCTAATTAAAGAACTGCAGCATGCATGGATCCTACTCATGATCAGATGCCAATTGTACTGCAGACTAATTCCTGCCTGCATGGAGATTCCCATCTACTAGGGGAAAAGAGACATAAATTAACTAATTTCAAAAGTGCATATATAATTACAAAGTGGGGAGAGTCTCAGGAATAGATGGCATTGAAGAATGCAACACAAAGAGTCCCAACCTGGGTTAAGAAATCAATGAGATAATGTACATAAAGTACTATGAAATAGCCCGTTGTCCATGTTAAGCTGGCAATGATGATAAAACTGAAACAGGAGTTGGAATTACCAGTGTTTGATCCAGGCTAGGCTGGAGGCATTGCCAGTGATCCAAGAAAGAATCCTACTCTTTCTATCTGCATGCCTGATCAGTCATCTCAATTTGAAGTTACTTGTTCATTAAACCACTCCATACGTGGCCACGTACAGTACAGTTGAAATTTTTTAATTATTGTCTCTATTTCTACTTTTTCAGTGAAAGAACCACTTTGTGATATTGTCTATAAAAGGATGCCTGGACAGTGTGGACCATACAGATGATTAAGTCACTACACTAACGCTCAGTAAGGACTGACCCCAATAGAGGATTTAGGTCATGTAGCAACAGATGGCACATTCTCATCAAAACCTAGCGTGCCTCATCAACCACCCAGTGGAACACTGTGGAGGTTGCTGGAGCTATTCCAAATGGAGCACATTACACGCTTCTGTCTCTGTTTATCTCGCTGCGTTTGTAGGGTGATTAATCTGATAACATAATAGTGATTTAAAATATTTACTTTTACCAGGACATATCATTTATTCAATTGTACTTCAAAGCATCACCTGGATGCTCCCATGATGCTGCTGTAATCATGCAAATGTAAACATTTGGATTATGATTGGATGACCTAATTACTTTGATATTTGTCATTTATTTTTTAATTTCCCTTTCTTTTACAGAGGCACAGGAAATGCAGTACTTGCCAAAAAATCACTGCATACATCCAAAAGGGAATTTATAATATCTAATGACTTTAGATTTCCCTGCTGCTGAGTCCACATTCTCCACTGTCAGCAGCAGAGCCAAGAAAGGAAATCACAGAGGAATCTTTGATGTCAAAGAAAGCGACTTGAATGGCAGGGAGGGGGATAATGGGTATTGGTTTCTTAGAAAAGACAAGAGTGACATAAACTAGGACGTGGAGGGTGGAGAGGAGGCCTGGCCTTACCTGGCATGCCAGAAGTCAATGTTTACTTTATAATAATGTCAAATAAGCATCCCTCATACCAGACACCCTACAATTGTGCACTTTCTTTTTCCTGGAATATGTTTAGTTCCTTTACAAGAAGATGAAAGTAAACCAATTTTTATAGGAAAAAAATCTGAAAACTTAACAGCCTGCCCTTTCAAAGAAATAATCAAAGTAACATTTTTGGTTCAATACATTTTCCCAAAGAAATCTGACAATACGATGCTTACACAGATTTCTTGACATTTTTTTTCAACGTTCATTATTTGAATGATGCTGTCAAGAAGCTAACCAAGGAAATACACACAATTTATATAACTTGTATAAAGAAAATTTGTATAATGAGATTTGAGAACTCCAGGAAGATCTACTTCCTCTTAGAAAACTGTGCCATGTTCTCCTTCATTCACGTGTTCAATTATTGAACTAACATTTGGGAAAATAGGTTAGTCTGGCTGGACACGATGTTTTGTGGATCTCCTGCCCTCTCTCTCAAACCTCCTGGAGCCACCTCCGCTCTCCTTACTACTATCACCACCTCTGCCTTCAGGGTGATTCAGACATCTTTGCTTACCTGGTAGCAGGTAACAGCCTCTGAGAAGGGAGATATTCACATTAGCAAGAAATGCCAATTGCTGCCGGGTACAAAAAGAAGTTTCGAAAGCACAAAGGAAAGCATTCAAAAGAATTTCCACCGAAGCTCCCTGAGCCAAAGCTTTGGTATATAACGTTACAACACTGAGTAGAGACCTGACTTGCAGAAGGACCGTCATGACTCCTAAGAACAAGCTAGATTGGGCTTTGTTTACACTGTGTTCCATTTCAAAGCCTCCTAGAAGATTATAATGTTTCAAGGTTTTCTCAGAAAAATTTGGTGCAGTGATCTCATAGTTTTTCTCATGTGAAGCAATACACCCCCAAGGATGTCAGATAACAGAAGATTATGGAAGTCTGTCCCAAGAAGTTACTGACAGGCTGCCATCCATTCCTAGAATATTTGCATTGACTCGTGAAAACCACAGACAGAGACTAAATCCTCCCCAGATGGTGGAGCGAGGAGAAGTTCTTTGGAACAGGTGGGGTAGCCTTTCACCATCCCCAGAAAGGACCTACATGAGGAGCTTTTCAAGCATGACCTGGGTGGAGCTATTGAGGAGGGGATTAATTAGGATATCCATAATAACAGCCTGCTGCAAAGGGCAGGCCAAGGGCACTTCCCTAAGGAAAACAGGAAGACTTTACCAATAGGAGAGGAGAAACAAGGGGAGGGTGGATGCTTCCCACAAAGGTGGTGCATTTTCTAGAATATCCTTTCCCCTCCTGGAAGACTCTCATCTGAGTGCTACACCTGAATCCAGTGGCCTTTCAAGCATGGAGACAGGGAGACGTTTCAGTATGCAGAGGACAGGGCAAAGGGAGGCTGTCTCCATAGCATCACGGTCCCAACAGCACGCACGGCAAACCCCAGGTCCAGTGTCCTGCAAGATTGAACTCCAGGGTAGAGTGCCTGCAGCATTTGGTTTATACGAGAATGTCTAGGAGGTATTCTTGGAGCTCAAGATCCCTTCAAAATTCATCCACCTGTAGAGGAAGCAAGGCCGCCGCACAGATGACATGAGACAGAAAAGCTCTCCGCAAGAAGCCTGTCCCCAGCTCATGTGCTCACACTTACTGAATAGTCCTCACAGCTCTGTCTGAAGCTCTCACTTACTTTTGAGGAGATAAAAGCCATCAAAAGCCAGGAACTTAAAACATGTTTGAAGAGTCACCTTTACCATGTGGCCTCTTGGGGGTGTTTTGAAACCCTCAGTCAGCTCGCTAATTTCAGAGAAAAAGGCCTGGGAGTAGACACTGCATATTCCTCGTTAAGTGGAGTCAGCACCTGAGGACAAGAGGGAGGTGCTTTCTTCCCCCAAGAATTCGGACGGAGAGAAAAATCCTCCCAGGCTCAGGTAAAGAGAAGGTCTAGAAATCAGGCCTGGGTCCTTCTGGGAATGTCCATGGTGTCATTCCTCGCAGGATGTTTGTAATCTCAGCAATGCAACAACAGAGATCCTGACCGCAGTTACAAAGGCTGCTCTTGAGTCTCAAGGAAACTGAGAGGCAATGGAGAAGTCGATAGACCCAATGGCCTTTCTCCAAGGCTTCCCAAGATCGAGAGATGCTACATGAGGCAGACACCAACACTGTGACTACTCATCAGCCGCTTCCTATTAAGAAGTGGAAATGGGTTTTCAGTGTTCATCATGACCACTGGGATTTCTCCTGAATCCATGTTCACTTCCCCACTTCCATATCACTCTAATTCCCGGGTCCACTAATCCTGAGAGGGAGGTTCCAGCTAGCAATCTCTAACAAGGAAATATCGCTTATGAAAAAATTAACAAATTGCTATTCTGGTTTATTTTATCCATTTATTCCAGCAATATTTGGAATCACTTCTTATATGCTAGGCACTGTGCTACTGTTTGATGGTATCCAAATTTGAGTAAGATACAACTCTCTTTCTAAGTATCTCTGGCATTATAGAGACATTTAGAAAATGCTGTGGCATGGCAGTCATATCCTAGAAGAGCAGAGAAGAAAGCTACCTAACTCTATTGGTTGGGTGGTGGTCTGGGCTGAGGTTGGATTCCTGGAGGAGGTTTTGTCTAGGCTGAGTCTTTAATGCACCTCATCTTTTAATAGGTAATTGATAAATGGATGGCAGAGAGAACATGAAAAGGCATAGAGGTGTGATTTAACATGGTATGTTTGAGAAACCTCAAGAATGTTGGTGTTGCTGAAGTGAAGAGTTTGAGGCAGTGGGTCATGAGAAACAGGGACAGAAAAATGTATACAGGAGTCAGAAGTTTGAATGCAAGAGCTTCTCACCCCCTGGGGATGGAGGGTCTATGGTAGTAAGCCATGGGGAAGAAATTAATGCAAAGTCATTAGGAGTAAAATTTAAACTTTACTGAAAGACATAAAAGAATCCCTGAACAAATGACAGTCCTGCATGTTTATGAAAGGGAAGGCCCAATGTCACCAATATGTCATTTCTCCCCTGATCAATCCAATGCAATTCTAATTGACAGTCCTGGTGGGCTTTTCTATGTGAAACTTGAGAAACTGGTTCTAAAATTCAGTTTTGATTTAAAAAAAATCTAAGGGAGAGGGTGTTATGGGCTGAATTGCATTCCCTCGAATTTCCTGTGTTCAAGTTCTAACCTCTCATACCTCAGAATGTAATGGCATTTGGAGATAGGGTTTTTGCAGAAGTTGATTTAAAAATGTGATCATGATGGGGTGGGGCTAATCCAATATTAACGAATATTATAAGAAGAGGAGTTCACAAACAGACACATACAGAGAGGAGATGATGTGAAGACACAGGGAGAAGAAAGCCATCTGTAAGCCAAGAAGAAAGGCCTGGAACAAATCCTTTCCTCATCATCCTCAGAAAAAAAGCCAACCCAGCCAACACCTTGATCTTGAACTTCGAGCCTCCAAATCTGTGAGAAAATAAATGTCTGCTGTTTAAAATTTTTTGTTATTTATGGCAGCCCTACTACAATACGGTTTATAATGGCAGCTCTAGCAATGATGCAGAGGGTCTTGTGCAATCACTATTGTGAAACAATACAACAGCCTAATATTAGCCACAAGATCGACAAACAGACCAGTGCAACAGAATACAACATCCAGAAACAGGCCCATTAGAAAAGGAAACATTTCAATCTGACAATACCAGTGCTCACACTCTCCAGGCACTTGGTGTGTACCTTAGCAAAAATGGAAGATGCACGTCCCTTGTTACCCAACAATTCTCCCTTTGAATGAGTATTCTAGAAAAACTTGCATGTGAACAAAACGTAATGTGTGTATAATGGTCATTTCAGTGCTGTCCAATAGACAACAAAAAGAAAACCACCTAAATGCCTATCAACAGAAAAATGGACGAGCAAATTGTAATACAGTCACTTGATGGAATTGCTTTTCCAGTCTGAAAAAAGTCTTCATTCACCTCTGTTTTTGAAAAATATTTTCACTGGGTACAGAATTCAAGATTGGCAATTTTTTCTTTCAGTGCTTTCAAAATGCAGCTCCAATGGCTTCTCACTTGCATTGCTTCTCCTGAGAAATCTGTTGTCCTCCTTATCTTTCCTCCTCTTTGTCTTTTCCTTTTGTCTTTTTTGTATGACTGCTTTTAAGACATTCTCTGAGTCATTGGTTTTAAGCAATTTGGTTAGTATGTGCTTTGGTGTAATTTTCTTCACATGTTTTTACACTTAAGGTTCTCTGAGCTTATTGGATCTATGGGTTTATAATGTTCATCAAATTTGGAAAATTTTTGGCCATTATCTATTTAAATATATTTTCTGCCCCCTTCCCTTTGGTGATTCCAATTACATATATATTAAACCACCTGATGATCTCACAGCTTATTGATGCTCTGGAGTTTTTTTCTGTACTTTTCCCTCATTGTTTCATTTTAGATAGTTTCTAATACTAGATCTTAAAATTTACCAATATGTTCTTCTGCAGTGTATGATATGTTATATAATCCTATACTTATTGTTTATCTAATACATTGTATTTTTTCAACTCTAGGAGTTTGTCTGGTGTCATTTTTATATCTCCCATGCTTCTATTTAACTTTTTGAACATGTGAAATACCATTATTATACTGATATTTTAATGTCCTTGTCTGCTAATTTTAACATTGGTGCCAGTTCTGGGTCAATTCTGATGGACTGACCTCTCCATTAAGGGTTATATTCTTCTGCTTCCTTGAATGCCTGGTGTTGGGTATTGCAAGTTGCTGTAGTCCTTTCAATATGATTGAGCTTTATTCTGGGATGCAATTAAGTTACTCGGAAATAAATTAATCCTTTTGAGTTTGACTTTTAAGGTTTTCTAGGTGGGACCATAGCAATGCTGAGTCTATTTCTAATTATTCTCCACTGATTAAGGGAAGGCTCTCCATGTATTTGAACCAAATGTCCTGTGCATCATGAAGTTCTCCAGTCTGGCTAGTGGAAAAAGGCACTGCTCTCAGGCCTTGGTTAGCTCCAGTCACTTCCAGTCTTTTGGGGTGGTTCTTTCCCCAAACTCGGGAAGTTTTCATGTGCTCATGAGTACTCAGTAGAACCCTCAGTGGTGACCCTCTGCACCCTCTGCATGCCTCCTGATCTTTCTCTCTGTGCAGCGCTCTCCTTGCTGGCATTCTGTCCTGTGAACTCCTGCCTCTAGGATTTTTCTATACTCTCAGCTCTATCTCCTCAACTCAGAGACTCCACTGAGCTCTGCCTGGGTTCCCCCTTCTCTGAACGGTAATCTGGAATCACTGTCAAGGAAGACAGGCTGGGAATGGAAGGCTTCATTATTGTTCGTTTGCTATCTCAGAGAGTTCACTGTCCTTCATTGCTTGATGTTCAGTGTCTTAAAAACGTCATTTCACATATTTTGTCTGTGTTTTGATTGTTTCAGTGAGGAAGGTAAATAAAATCCCCATCACTTCATTTTGTCTGGAAAAGCAAGTTCATTTGATAGAATATTGCAGCTTTCATAAATGAATTGGTTTAATAATTAGGATTATACACAGTAACATAGATCTTGACATTAAATATTGAGTAAAAATAATCCAATTTGAATAAAAGTGTATTCTGTCTGAAACCATTTACATAATTTCAAAACATGCAAAGGTATCCTGTATACCAGTTGTATATATAGAAGCATGAATATATGCATGAGAAACACCGAAGCCAATGTAAGGGTGCTGATGCATCAGGAAAGACAAAATTGGAGGACAGGACCCGGTGATATTAAAAAGGAGCTTGAACTTTTATCTATAATGTCTTATTTAAAATAAAAATATCAAACAAACATGTAAAAATGTTAGTATATTAGCATTACTTAGAGATGATGGTTGGCTAAAAGAATACTAACTATATAGTGTTATGTCTTCCAATTATTTCTTAATTTAAAATATCTGTTATTTAGGTTATTAGCAGCTTCCACTGCCGAGAATAGATATTTGAATTTGCCTTTCGGGCTCAACGCCCTGCTCACCATCTTTGCTCACATTTGCATAATTAAACAGCTCACAGAGGTGTCTTCCTTGGGAAAAAGAAAACCCTCTTCTAGGAAGGAAATATCTAATAATATAATTCTAAGGAGGTAAATTGTTGTGGGTGGTTACTGGAGATGATTTTTTAAATGTAGGCAGAGGTCTAAATTTGCATCTGCGAAATAGAAAAATCTGTTTTGTAAATACTCATTTAGACTGACCTGTGCATAGCTATTACTGCTCATTCTTGTGCTTTCAGGGAAATTACTGGGGGAGGGGAGAGGTGTGTGTGTGTACATGTGTACATTTTTCTTGTTCAAGGATAACATGAATAGAGAACCTCAAAGACTCAAGAGGAATTGTAGGCTCCACTCTCAGGGTGAAATAAGAAGGAATTGAATTCTCTTGCTGTCCATTCTGTAATATTATTTAATATTAATTCATGACTACCCCATGGACGTATTGATGGTAGGGCTATTGCATGATTATCATGTGGGGCTAGTCTACACCCCTGTGAGAAGTGTTATGTTTCCCTTGACGAGAGTGAGTGGTCCCAGTGTTGCAAGTGACAGGAAGAGGCCAATCTAGGGATAAAAAGTAAGGAGTTGCATAATTTATTTGTGGGAGCCTTGCCAGTCTGGCAAAACAGATGTTTTGAAAATCCACCAATGGCGTCCACAGGCTCCTGCCATGTGGAACAGGGAGAGGAAGACTTCAGCCGGCTGGCTCTGAAGGTAACACATGCATTTCTTGTGATATTTTTCCCTTCCATTAATGCACAAATTTCCATACAATTTTAAAGCTACAGGGTGATCTTTGCTATGCTTTGGAGAATTAAGGGCAAGTGCATTCCACAGTCAAAGCAGGCTATGGAGAAGCTGTGCACCCAATGCAGATCCCAGCTGGGCCCTGTGGAGCCAGGTCCTTGGGAGACTCACTGAGGCAGAGGCAGCAGAATGGCATGACCAGGAGAGGCACCAGATGATCACGAGCCCCATTCCTCAGCACACTGGGCAGCTCCCTCCAATACTCGTCAATTTACTTGGAAATAATTTGAGGAGGGTTTTTTTTTGGGGGGGCAATTACACTGTTAAGGAATCTCTCACGACATTATCATCTCATTATTAACTGAAAATGTAGTTTTATTTTATAGTCATGGATTGATGAGGACCAGATATATGGATGCCCCTCTCTGGGAAGGAACAGAAGTCCAAGACTGAACGTTACCCCCGCTCACTGCTCTGCAGCAGGATGGAGCAGCTCTTCTTCTCATTCACACAAGCTGATCAGAGGCACACTCCGTGGTGAAAACAGAGCCAGGTGGATTCGCTCCCATTCCAACCCTTCCTTTCTCCTCAAGAACCAAGACTACACTTTTCTGATGACAATACTGGAGCACAAGTGAGGGATGGTGTCGTTGTTTCACGGGCTTGCATCTTAGATCTTTGTAAAGAAGGAACTTTTGGCACTTTAATGCTGATAACACATTCTTGGTGTATGGCCTATGACGGATCCGTCTTTACAGGCAAAGGCAGTTGAGGAGAAAACGAGAGAGGAAATAGGCAAAGACAGTGTTTGACAGTCTGAAGGAAGAAGGATGAGGGGACTCTGAGAACTGGAGAAATAAAGAGCAAAGCCCTTCTCAATCAAGGGCTAGTCAGGGAAACAGCAGCCGCCCTAGATATTTCAAACAGATGAAATCCAATACAGGAAACTGCTTAAACAGGTACTGGGCAAGTGGAGCCTCTAAACAGGAGATGGCAGACAATGGGAAGACTAGCACAGTGGGCAGCAGCTGCCACCATCTCAGTGCTGGGAGGGCACAGGGAGGAGCAGCCTGGTGGCACCCGGAGATCCAGGCCACCCAGTGGAAACTGCAACAGAGGCAGGAAAATCCAGGCAGGGCCAGAGCCGTGGAGACACTCAGTTGTGGCTGGGGACTCCATACAAGAACAGAGAGAAAATGCAGCCTGGCCCTTCCTGGCCTCTGGCCCACCAATCTGAACCAAATTCATCCAGGATCTGAAGGGCAAGGGAGCTGAGAGGGGGCATCTCCTGTGATGGTGAGCAAAGTAGGGAAGGGCAGGGAGCAATTCGAAGAGTGAGGTTGTCAGATCAAACACAAATGTCCAGTTAAATTTGAATATCAGATAAACAATGAAAAATTTTTAGCGTAACTATGCCTCACATGATATTTGGTACTCAGTTGTACAAAAATTTATTCACTGTTTATCTGAAATTCGAATTGACTTGAGTGCATTTATTTAAAAATCTGAGAGTAAATGGGGAGATAACTGGCACATATAATAAATGCTAATAGGGGCTCCAGAACTCTTGCTGGCCCAGGGGGTTACACCCATGAAGGAAAGGGAATTTTGCAAAAGACTAAAGGTTCATTGCAGGAAAAGAAAAATGAAAATTAGGGGAAGGAGATGGTTAAGAAGTTAATAGATCAAAGTCTTCAAAATACCTTACAAGAAAGATCAAGGACAAAAGGATTCCCACAGATGCTAGAAAAGGAAGCCTGGGGCTGGGGGATGGGATTGTGGGTTTGCACTCAAGAATTCCTGATAATGAGTCATGTCACTGATTGAAGTCTGAAACCAATTAGAGGCAAAATTATGCTTGGCTTCAAAATTTAAAATATAAGGCATGATTTCTGAAGGATGAAAAAGCACAAGTTTTTATTGGGGTCTCTCATCACCTTACTGTGCTGTGGTGGGAATTGGCACATAAAACAGGAAAGAATTGGAGAAAAAAACCATCACCCTCTGGATCCCAGAAGATTCTTAGGAGTTTGGATCGGTGACAAGCGCTGTCATCTGCTCTCGGAGGAGAAGATTGTGTGGAGATAGTTGCTAACTTTGGGGTATTGGATTATCAATGGGTCTGCTGGCAGGTGGGGCTTTCTTTAGGCATATCATGCCCTCCTTAAACACACACACACACACACACACATACACACACACACACACTGGAAGCAGAAAAGGTAACTTCGAAATGACTCACACTGTCTGCCCAACCTGAGCAGATGGTATACCTTTCATTAGGGAGAAGCTGTGGCACCTCAATTCTCAACCCTCTCTCTCATCAAAAACCAATACCTTAAAGCAAAGAGCGCCTTGAATACACTTATAACAGTTATTGAGGACTCATTCATTTTGGCAGCAACTGATGCAGGACTGATGAGAAAACTTGCATCAGTATTCAGGAGCGAACTATTTCTGCATGAAGGAGGTACTTCTAGTATGTCTTGGTTTTCAGTTACAAACACATACATGTGCAGTGAACAAGAGCAGGCATGGTTAACTCCAGGAGAATCTGCTCTGGCAGAAAGCCTTCTTGCCTACCCCAATTTTCATATAAAAATTCAAATTTTGCTAGAACTTTAATGACCCAAAAGCAACAGGGCAAGTGACCCACAGCCTCAGAGGTTAACAATGGTTGCTGCCCTCAGAGGTCATGCAATCTAAAGGGAGACAGGTCTTCAGTAAAGCGAGTTAGGAGCTGAAGGGGCAGTGAGGGGGAAAGCCGCATGCTGAGGTTGTCATGAAATTTCAGGTAGCAATTCTGGGACAAAGAACTTTAGGAACTGAACCTCCCAGACCTGGATACTTCTCTCTAACTCCAAACTCTCTTGGGGAAACAACTCCACGGGCTGACACTTCTGCGCAGCATCTTCCTGAGGCTTCCTATTTGCTGGAAGCGTTCCTACCATATTCAAGTGCTGCTGCTGCTGCTGCTACTTTACCATCCTTGGAAACAAAATACACTTAGATTCTGAATCCACAGGCTCAATGTGGCAGCCACTAGCCATTCCTGACTATTGAGTATTTAAAGGTGACTAGTGCAACTGAGAAATTAAATTTTTAATTTTTATTTTACTTTAGTTAATTGTAAACTAAAACTGGTACTTGATTTAGTTATTGGAAAACTTTGAAGTATCTTTGGAAGCGCTTGGGTTTGTGAATCTAAGTTTTTAACTGCAAATCTTATGAAATTTAAATACAGATGAAATAGTTCTGATGAAAATTTAGTATCTGCCTTGAGATGTACAGTAAGTAGAAAATACACACTAGATTTTAAAGACTTGGTACGAAAACTATAAAAGATCTCATTAACGAGTTCATCATATAATTGGTTACATGACAAAACATTAACATTTTAGAAATATTGGGCTCAATAAGTTACAGTATTTAAATTAATTTGGCTTGTTTTATATTTTCTGTTTTTAATACAGCTACTAGATCACTTAAAGTTACTATGTTGCTTACATTATATTTCTGTAAGACGGAATTTGTCTGCATTCCTGTATCTTCATATGCTCTGTATCTATATGAGCTTAAACGTACAGAGTTCCTGCTCTCTACCTCACCTTCTTCCCCTGTAATCTCCCTAGAACAGTCGGGTACAAGTCAGCTGAGAAAAAGTGAGGCTAGAGATGAGGGCGGTGCATGCAACCACAGTGGGGATACGAGGTGGACGAATGGACTTGTCTTCTCAGCCAACCTCTCATTCCCTTCACTCCCTCATCGCTGGTAGGAAGAGGATCTTCAGTAACACAGAGTCAAGAAAGGGAGATTCTGCAAGCAGAATGTAACATCATCATTAGGAAATGTTTGGTCCATCCCAGGTGACTCACCTTGAAGATCCTGAAGGGCTAGAACATTTGCTTGACTTCTAGACCATTCTCCTGATGGTCCCAATTACCAATGGTCTCCTTCTTCGTGCTCTGTGAGAACCTCTGGCCCCAGCAGAAGGTAGCCTGGGAGCGATCCACGCATGGGAAACTCTGGAAGGAATGTGGGAACCAGTGAGAAGAGGGAGGAGGACAGGACAGAAGGGACGTGCAGGCGGTGGCCTGGTTCCGGCTGCCTGTGGTGGGCTGGATGAGGCACGGATCTCAACGGTGTGCACTGTCTTCCAGCCTCTGTGTGCGTCTGCAATTGTGCCCGTCTAGGAGCAAAATTACTCTCTTTCTGGTGATGGATATAGTAAGTACAGCCCAGTGCTTTCATTAGTAATCTATAACTCTGACCCCTAAAATAGGAACTTAATTGATCTTTCCCCCAGTCTTAGCCAAAAGACAGCTGTCCAACAATATTAGGTAATGCTTTAGAATAAACTTGGCTAGGCGTTTTCCTAGCTTGGTTTATACAGTTTGATTCTCACAGCTTTTTGTGGAGGCCAGCCCATTGCCAATGTCCACTTTCACTTTTCCAGTAATAATGATAGCAGCTGGAGTATGTAATGCTCACAAAAGACTGTCAAAATGAGACTAGGCCGCTAATTAAGCCATACCATGTCCATCCCATTAAGCTGCAAAATCGTGGAGCGGGAAAACTGGTTCTTATATGAGCTGGGAGCACAGCGACGTCTGGAAGGGCACAGAATGAGGCGCACATGGCCAGCCAAGGCTTGCTTCTGCCAGACTTTTCCCCTACGATCAGAAAAGAAAGGGGCCAAAACCCTTAGGGATGAAATCATCCATTTTTTAAAAATCCAGATCACTGGCAGGGAGATTACATTACAACCCAAAAGAGTAGTTAACAGATGAGAGTCTTTGTTTATAGAACCTCATGGAGTCATGTGACAGGACGGGAATGTATTCATTGGAGTTGCATTCCAATGGGTCTGCCTCATGCTTAGGTGTTGTGGTGTGTGGGTCCTTGGACATAGCTTAATTAACAGTGCTGGCAGTGGGGAGGCCACGTGCATCTGTGCTCAGCCTGCAGTACAACCTGGGAGAACCTGCCCAGCCTGTTTTCTGGGGGCTGGGCCACCTGCAGAGGGAAGGGACTATTGGAGATTTGGCAACCAGAAGGAGATTGCTGCAGACCACTGTTGGGGCAGCTCTGGTTGACCCCAAGGTGGATAACACAAAGCCCAGCTCAGCCCCTACCCAGAGCGGGCAGCAAGGGCTGTGAGCTCAGGTAAGCCGGCATACCCTGCCTCCTGCCACTCTCAATCCCATCCCCAGGAGGTATCAATTCCAGGGGTGCTCGAAGTTCTGCCTACAGGAGGAGCAGAGAGGCAATAAGACCCCGGTCCCCAGTGGTTAGGAACTTCCTCATAAACTTCATCACAGCAGAGGCAGCAGCACGTAGGGAGGGAACACAGACTCTCCGCACCCCAGCAGTGCTGACCGGCGACCCTACGGATGAGAGACAGGCACTGTGACATGGTAGGAAAGCCAGACCATGCGATGGTGCTCTTAAAAACATCTTAGGGGTACAAAACAACATACATTTCTTCTTTAAGAGTAAAACACAAAAATCATCTGTAATCCCACCACACAAAGAGAACCACTGGTAAGAGTTTTGTGAAACACGTCAATTTACTTTGTATTTATTGTTTTTCACCTGTTATTTTCATTTCAGGTCGTTATTCTATGCCTTTGGGTATTTTTCAATATTACCTATTTAATAGAAGTATAATGCTCATTTTCAGATATGTATAAATCCATCTCTCTAGTGTTTGGATTTGAAGCTGACTTCATATTAAAATATATATATCTGTACATATACATGCTTGTATATATGTATTTATCTTGATGTCAGCAGATTTCATTGCTAAAAAGAATTCCTTTTATAGTATTTTTCACGATTTCCTTCTCCCATTGCATATGACGTTCCAAATGGTTGTGGATAGGTTTGCCTCTGTGTCCCCACCCAAATCTCATGTTGAATTGTAATCCCCAGTGTTGTGGGGGACCCAGTGGGAGGTGATTGGCTCATGGAGGCAGAGTTCTCATGAATGGTTTAGCACCATCCCCCTTGGTACTGTATAGGATGGAATGTTCACAAGATCTGGTTGTATAAAAATGTGTAGGCTGGGAGCGGTGGCTCACACCTGGCTATTCCAGTCCCACCCAGCTTCCACCCCATTTCTCTCTCAGGCATTTTCCTGATGAAATTCTTGCCTATTTGATCATTTCTTTGCACGGCATCTTAGGGGACCTTGGGTAAAGCTACCTGATTCCCACTCCTCACCAGATCTCCCCTGTGGATGGCTGTTCTGCAGGAGGTGTCTTGCCTCGCCTCTTCCACTGTCTCAGCTTCAGGGCACTGGGAGCCGTCAGTGCATGGGACACATCCCGGTTCCCAGGCTGCTGGAATGTGAGGGCGCCTCCCTTCTTCACCTGCATGGTGACTCCTGAGGCCGCATTCCCAGGTCCTCAGCAGCCCCTCCTTCCTGTTTCTATGAAGGTGCATCTTGGCTGAGGTGTAGAAGATCGAGAAGTGAGCAGGCTGAGAGCAAAGAGAGGCAGTTGATAGAAATGAGAAGGAAGTCGTTCTGCTCAACTCACAGAAGCATCCAAGCAACGGCGTGTGGGCACTGCCGAGTTCCCCTGGAGCACAGGCACAGGTGTCTCCGTCAGGAGGCCGGGGAAAAGTTAAAAACACAAATAAGAACAAAACTTTGTGTAGGCGGTCTCTGTGCTGGGAAACAAACGGAGGGCCTCTGCGTTTCACACTGAGGCCACTGCCTGGTATCCGGGTCCTTTTGCTCCTCTTGGGCGTCCCTTCTTCTCAGCTTCTGCCTTAGGGAAAGGCCACTGTCTCAGTTTTCCTCCTGCATTATTTTCACCTTTACCTGTGGAAAGGTAGAACAACTGCACAGGGGGCTTCCTCCAGATGACATGTGAAGCAACAGCCATAGGAAACTGTAACCCCATCTGAAAGTTTAATTTCTGCCAAGGGTTAATATTTTAAGTGAAACCCATGAGCCCACATAAAGCAAAGCCCAGCTTAGTGGTGGAGCGTCTATAGGAGTCATGAGGCAAGCATTTTCATTTCCTGCCTAAAAACAGAAAAGAAATCTTTTCCCTGCAGATTTTGTCAAGGTGTTCTGCAGGTAGTTGCACTTTATAATGGGAAAATTATAATAATGTGAACTATGTTTGTTTTTAAATGTTGAATGATGTGGCAGTGTAGCTGAAATCGTGCATTTGGAGGCTGAACTGTAAGCCATTTTTGAAAGGAAGACAGTTCTCTGCAATAAGCATCTTGATCTTGAAACGCTTGAGGAACAGGGACAGAGCAGATAGTGCAGGTGAGAGCAGGAACAAGAGCAGCAAAAGAAAATGAGCAAACCATACCGGGAAAGCAACCCTTGGCCAGCCCCGCCAGCTATAAGCCATGTGCCAGGTGGAGTCAGGGGAGAAGCTCTAGGCCTGCCCTGCCTGCCACATTCTGGCCTCACTCCCAAGGTGTCCCTGAGGGCTGCACCCCAGAATCCAAGGATGTGAGGACTATGGTTTTGAGCCCCGCTCTGGTGAGGAAAGGACTGGCAGACTCTCAGGTCATGCCAAGGCTGCCTTCCTTTGCCGTTTCATGTATGTGTGTTTTGTGTGCACACTGAAGGGAGCAAACGGTGTGTCGCTTATAAAACGTGGGTTTAGTTCTTCAGAACAAATCCTTTTGGAGTTCTTACAAAGCTCCAAGTTATCCAGAAGCCCCAGGGACCAAACACACATTCTGGTTGGAACTGTGATGCCCAGATGGGACAGTCCTGGAGATGGAGCTCATGGAAGGTGGTCTCGCAATGGCGGGTGGAGGAGGAAGGATGCTGGGCAGGGATCCCTTGACTCAGTCTGGCCAGGAGAGGCGGGCAGGATTCAATGAGGATATCTCAGACTGCACTGAAATTAACACTTCATTTATACACATTCACACACATACAGCACACCAAGAGACAATAGAGGGGGAAAAAAAACTATGATAATTTGCTGTTCATCTGAGTTTCCACAGGGATACAAAACACTCTTGTATGCAAAATTCGCAAGGCCTGGGCTCCTTCCCAGTGCACCTCTGCTCTCCACCCAGGGCTTCCCCTCGTGTGCTCACAGCAGTGCTCTGGGCAGGGTGAGCCCCACGTCACTCTCAGCAGCTGAAGGGGAGCTGTTTGTCTCGGCAGGACCTTGAGAGTTAATGACGCATGCAGTGGTGTGTGGGGAAAGTGAAAGACAATGGAGGATGGTGTGGTACAAAAAAGCAAAACTATGTGTTAGAGAAATAGAATAATTTTTGCATAAAACTGAAATCCTCCCTATCTTGAGAATATCAGGACTAGGACAAAATCATAGGATCACATCCTGAAGGGCGCCCTGCCCAACTCTGATTTTACCCCTCTCAGTACCCTGGGGTGGGCGTATCTATCTAGGAAGTCACCTATCACAGAGCATCTGTGTGTGTGTTCATTAGTGTTTGCAGTCACTGTGAAGACACTGTTTTGAACCAGACTTCCCAGTAATGCAGGACGAGATTGCCTGAAACAAACTAGAAATATCATAAAAGAAGAAATGGGAAAGAATGTCCAGGACGGCCTCAAATGTCTTTGTCCGTATTGCTGTTTTTGTAAATCTGGGGTGAATAAAAAGCTACCACTCCACGGGTTTTAACTGGTCCTGGAATTCTTTTGTGGAGAGCGCCACCTTGTGGTCTGCCCTTTTCATTTTCCTAAGACTACACTGTCAGGGTCCTGAGCTTGCTGCAACGTGGTTATCAGACTCGGGCCGGCCTCTCTTCGCCAGCATCCCACGCCTGCTCCATCGAGCCTCCTTCCCACCCTACCAGACTGTTCCCACTCCAGGGCTCAGACTCATCTCAGGCCCGCCCCAGTAAGCTCGTACCACTTTCTGGAATTACGACTGAACATTAAGTTGATGGCCTGAGCCCAGGGCCCAGGTGTCTCATTAGGGCTGCTGTGCCTCCTACATGGTCTCTCTGGGGCCACCCCTGGGAGACCATTCCCTACACAGTGTCCACCCACACTGCCCCTCCATATTCCCATTTTGCTCAAAACCTCTCTCTCCCCACTCCTACTCCCCGCTTTGGCAACTTGCTGGGATTTTTTGGCATAACATAGTGGATCTGGCCAATCCCCAGAACAGGAACCTTCCCAGCAGCGTGCCACCCCTAGTCTCCAATCACAGTGGACTTCAACTACAAACACCTGGAGAAAGGGCCCCCCAGCCACCGGGAAACTCCACATCCCTCCACATCAGGACCCATCCTGCACTCAGGGCAGTGCAGGCGTCTCAGCGAAGGCCACTGTGGATGCCGGCATAGCTCCACGTTGGATAGCATCGTGGAGTGCCATGATAAGCTCTGCTAAGGCCTGAAGCAAACAGGCAGAGCCGGGGTGTCATCCCAGATGGGAACGTCAGATGGAAAGCACAGTCAGAGAACAAGATGGGGAAATGGAGGAAGGAACGGGAATGAGGTGGCTCCGTGCACCGGGTATAGATAGGTACTTGGGCTGATCATGTTTAATTCATTCTCATAATAACTCTTTGGGAACTATTATTTTTCCCACTGTACAGGTGAGGATACTGAGGCTCAAAGAGGTTGAAAATGTGCCTGTTTATCTTGAATTTCCCTAACACGATCAGCTTGCTGTAGATACTCAAGTTCTACTCGCTTCTAACTCCTCCCATGTAAAGCAGCAGCCACACTGCCCTGCCAAGGCCCCCAGTTAGATTTGTGCATCTCTGGGCACCTTTCCTTGAGCTCTCTTTGTTACCACCTGCTGGTCACAGAGCAGAGGAGGGCCGTACCCCCTCCACCATGGCTGCCAACGCCCGCTCGGAGACCATTCAGGGCCGACTCCCGAGGACCCAGGGTGTTGAGCACCTGTCCCTGCTGCGGCCAGCTGCACTCCATACCAAGGAAGGCAAAATGCCCTGTCCCCCACTGGGCATCATAGCTGGGAACCTGGGCACATGTGAAAACCGCTCCATCACGGTCTGCCCACAGCCCTCTCGCTACAGGGCTCAGGCTATGGGGCCACTTTGAGGCACACACAGCTTTCCTCTGTACCCTGTGTGAGTCTTTGCTTGCTGTAACGAATTGCCACAAACATTGTGGTATAAAACAGCACATGTTTATGATCTGTTCTGCAGGTCAGTAGTTCGATACAGAACTTATTGGACTAAAATCTAAGTATTGGCAGGCTGCGTTCCTTCCTGGAGCTCTGGGGAGGGCCCGTCCCCGCTCAGTTAGGTTGCTGACTGAACTCAGTTCCCTGTGTTGTAAAACCGAGGTCCACCCCATCTTGCCGATTCAGCTGTCATCTAAAGTTTAGAGTCCACCCCTTTCCTTAGCTTGTGGCCCTCCTTCTTCCAGGCAGGCAACTGTGGGTCATGTCTTTCTCTCTTCACATCTCTCTGAACCTGCCTTTCACCTCTTCTTTCACTTTTAAGGGTTTGTGTGGTTAGACTGGGCCACATGGAGAATCCAGGATAATCCTCCTGTTTTAAGGTCAACTGATTAGAAAACTTAATTCCGTCTGCAACGTTAATTCTCCTTTGCATGTAAGGTAACATGATGACAGGTCCCAGGATTTGGACGTAAACATCTGGTGGAGCGGGGGTGTGCATTATGTTCTCTTTCATACCCCGTTTGTCCCCGGGCGCCCATGGATAAAGTCAGCTCCTACCCCCAGACACCTGCATCCTGGCTAGGTCCAGCCCTGCAACTCCTCGCCATGGTAAGCGCCATCCCAGACAGCCTCAAATGGGCTTTGAATACAGGTCAGTGTGATGTGCAGCCATCTCACAAGTGACATCCACAGAAAACAAGTGAATAACAAGTGAGATAAACAGGGAGTTGCTCCAGAGGGCTGTGGACTCCAAGAGCACATGGGCACAGAGTCTCTGGTTCTTGGTCCTCAGAAACATCACTAAAATCCAACTCTCTGGAATGACAGAGAGCCTGTCCTTCCTGCCTATTTTACAGAAAGCAGATACTCTCTCTTGCTCAGTCTGTCTCCCCTGCTTCTCTCCCCAAAGCTCTATCACGTCCCAATTTACCTCCAGACAGTCCCTGTGCACCGTGAGGCTCTCTCCTGTCAGCTGCCCTCCTCTCATGCAAACACAAGATTCTATGGGGTGGAGGCTGCTAAACAAGGCACCCCTTGCCCAAGGCAGTCAGTTTTCCTGGGACCCGGAGAATGGTCAGAGTCAACACCAAATAGGGTGGACAGAGGGCAGTACTGATGATGGAAGTCAGGGGTGCGGGCTGGAAGGCTTGGAAACTAGGGAGACAGTGGCAGGCATTCTGGGGTATAGCACACAACAGGACCAGGAAGCTGGAGGACCAGGAAGCGGTGGGGACAAACGTGGGAAATAAGAAGGGAGAGGGTTAGGAGGAGGGTGGCCCTGAGTGAGTCTCCAGGAAAAGAGTTGCTATCTGCTGCTGCCTTTAACTTAGTGGAGTCAGGGAAAAGTTGAGGAGCTCTTTACATCACTTGCAGGGCTGCACGGCTCGAGGTCGCCACAGGGTGCAGCCACATTTTCCATAAAACAGGTTGGCCACCCTCAAACTCTCAAGTGACTTCAGTACTGAGAAGCCCACATTCCTGGGCTGGGGTATATGTAGTGGCCATCAAGACTCAAGGCCGATCACCATAATCAGGCACGGAGAATGATGTATCAAAAATGGTTGGAGAGTAGAGATTAGCATCAGATATATGTTGCAAAAGCTTTGTAGAAACAATAATACAACCAATCAGAGGGCAGTATGTTTTTGGGATCAGTGCTAGTGTGAAGACTGGGGCCAAAAGGTGAGTTTAGCAGATTCTGAATTACGATTTTAAAAAAGCTTTGAAGTAAGTAAGATACATGTCAGAGTATAAGGGTGTGGGCAGGGAAATGTCTGACGGATTTGTCGGTCACGAACTGCAACAGGAGAATCCTGTGAGATGGAGGAGGGTCTTGGTAGGGGCTGAACTCCCTTCATGTACACTGTAGGCTCCTATAAAAATGGCTCAGTTCAGGAACGAGGGTTGCGGGGTGTATAGGGTTCAAGAAGTTTGTGGTAAATCTGACAGAGATACTCCTATCACTACAGAGCTAATAACCCCAAGTCTGTGGGCCTAAATTATTCCTCAGCTTTGAGACTTTGCTTACAGACAGTAGCCAGGCAGCCAAGATCCTGTTCATACCTGACCAGCTGGCTGAGAAGACAGCAGAGGAAGGCTTTGCATGTCATCCTCCAATGGACTAGTGTTCTGTTTTGTTTTGTTTGAGACAGAGTCTTGCTCTGTCACCCAAGCTGGAGTGCAGTGGTGCAATCTCAGCTCACTGCAACCTCTGCCTCCTGGCGATTCTCCTGCCTCAGCCTCCCAAGTAGCTGGGATTACAGATGTGTACCACCCACACCCCACTAATTTTTGTACTTTTGGTAGAGACGGGGTTTTGCCTTGTTGGTGAGGCTGGTCTCAGGCTCCTGGCCTCATGTGATCCACCCACCTTGGCCTCCCAAAGTGCTGGGATTACAGGTGTGAGGCCCTGCGCTGGCCTCCAACCAATTAGTTTTGAAGAACTCTCAGGATTTGCAACCTGCTGGAAGGGATTACTGGTGTCATTAGGGGCCTGCCTGAAAAGTCATGTAATGGCAGCATGGCACACACTGACCCCGGCTGAGCCCACAGTGGCCAGTTGCTTTGGCTTGGCTTCTGTTTAGATGGGAAGCAGCTCCCTGTGTCCCTTGGCTGAAGGTTCTCTTGGAAGCTGACAAGGACCCCTGTGGGGATGAACAAAGCTGACACCTCAGCACCTGAATTCACACACAATTAAGCTCCACTGATCCTGGGATATAAGTGGATAAAGGGGGAGAGAGGACTACTTTGTTTAATTTCCCAATATCCTCTGATTGACTTAAGGAAAACATTCTGATGTTAAGCTCCCAGAAAAGGATTTTCAGTGCTGAACTTCAGCTGGGTATACCACCTACATCCTGCGTTCTGTGTTCACAAACACAGAGCACATTCACGTCTCATCTGTCTTTCCCTGCCCTTACTTCCACGTGAGAGCAGCCACTTGTGATCCTGTCCATTTAAAACAATATGATCACAGGCCTGGGGCTCCAGGCACTGGACGCAGAAGAGAAAAAGATGTGATAAATAACATTTAAAGCACTGCAAAGTTTGATTTTCATGTCTAATATCTGCCCCCAGAGATTCTGCTAAATGTCTTTTTTCCCTCTTCATAAATTCTTATGATAACAACTTTATTTGGGAATTAATCCAGATTCCCATTATTCATTGAATTACACTTTCCCAGCATGTAAGTTCCTCCCTCGTTGTAAGTTACAAAGCCTTGGGAGCTACATTAACTCTTTCTGGCCTCTGGGATGACAGGAAGGTATTGCTAGTCCTCCTGTTTCAGATTTGTATCTGAAAAGCATTCATGTAGTTTTAAAGGGTTTCCAAATTAAAACCAAGGTGAAAATTGACCACTTGAAGAATTCTATTTATACTATTATATTAGGGGATGCTTTAAATACACTTCCACCCAGCCTACTGCCATTGGCTCTAATATACAGAACAGGCATCCCTCTTGCAGTAGCATTGTGGAATGGTTAAGCACCCAAACTCTGACGTCAAAATCCTGATTCCATCCCTCACTAGCTGTGTGACCTCAGGTAAGTTACATAACCCCTCTGAGCCTTGGACTCCTCATTTGCAAAGTGGAGAAAATAGCACCCATTTATGGGGCTGCTGTAAGGAAGTAATACGGTGCAAGAGGAGCTGAGACTGCTGCTTGGCAAACAGTGAACATTTGCTGAGAGCTTGCTGTGCACCTGGCACTGTTCTAAGTTCTTTACATGTATTAATTCATTGAACTCGCTCCATAGCTTGGAGGCTGGACATCATTATCCCTACTGTGGGCAGTGACCACTCCACAAATGTTGGTCATTATCCGCTGATCTTGACGCCTACAACGCAATCACCTTGAAACCATCTACATTTCAGCTGGGAAAGCACCCCCCCACCCCCCCGCCCCGCCATTCCCCACCCTGCCTCTAAGCCCATGGATTCTGGGCAGGGTCGACTACATGACCTGGTTCTAAACCAATCAGCATCTCACTGGCGTCACCCCAGTGATTGGTCCATGTGGGCACATGACACCGCTGGGGCCAGGACTCCCCAGAAAGAGCTGTCCCTCCTGCTGGACTAGCCTGAAAAGATGTGCAGCTGGCGCTGTCACGGTACTGGGCGGAGGGCCTGTCTGAGAGGGAGCCAACCTCGAGAAAGCTGCGTCAACAATGGACAAGCAGACACCAGCTCTGTGACGTCACGTGAGCCCACGCAGGAAGCCCACCAGCAGCCGGGACCCACTCGGCTTCACTACTTGTACCCACCGACTCCCTTTGTTAAGGCAGTTTCGTTGGGATTCCTGGCATATGAGACAGATCGAGTCCTAACAGATACTGAAATGTAAAAAATATAAAAGATATTTTGGAGAATGATGCCCTTTCCTTCCTTCCCAAGCATCAAGGCTTCTCAGGGAAGCACTGGGGTGTAAGCTTCAGCCCCAAAATGCATCCCCACTTTTCTCCCTCCAGTCGGAGCAGAGGCCACTGGGGCCTGCTTGCAGCTGGGTGGAACTAATGTCTTCAAGGCCAGGCTAATGCCTCACCGACCTCTCAGCTCCTTCCAGCTCCACTGACAGAAAGAAAGCGCATTAGATTACCAGGACGGGGAAAGGCAGGGTGCAGAGTTATTGCCTAATGAGTGTGGAGTTTCTGTTTGGGTGATTTTAAAAAAGTGTGGAAATAGTAGTGATGGTTACACAACTTTGTGAGTGTTACTAAAAATGACTCTTAGAACTTAAAAATGGTTAAAAGGGAAAATTTTTAATTATATACATTTACCATAACAAAATACTTTAAATTTAAAGTTTTCTTAAAAATTCTTTTTAAAACTTTAAAAAGTTTAAAAAATAAAATAAATAATAATAATAAAAAGAAAAAAAACAGCTTGGCCGGGCGCAGTGGCTCACACTAGTAATCCCAGCACTTTGGGAGATCAAGGTGGGTGGATCACCTGAGGTCACAAGTTTGAGACCAGCCTGGCCAACATGGTGAAACTCTGTCTCTACGAAAAATACAAAAATTAGCCAGACGTGGTGGCGGGCGCCTGTAATCCCAGCTACTCGGGAGGCTGAGGCAGGAGAATCGCTTGAACCCAGGAGGCGAAGGTTGCAGTGAGCTGAGATCCTGCCATTGCACTCCGGCCTCAGCGACAAGAGAGAAACTCTGTCTCAAAAGAAAAAAAAGCTCTACCGATGACAAGTTGTGGGCCTCTGCATAAGTCTCGTGCCTGCTCTGGGCCTCATTTCTTCATCTTTACATGGCAATAATAGAACCTACCACATCCAGAGTTTTGTGATGGACAAGGGATCCCAAGGCCTAGCCCACAGTTACCACTCTATAAACAGTAATGCCCAGAGCAGCCCCAGAGCCTTGGTCCCCACAGTCAAGGCCTGGGAGGTCACCTGGAGTGACTGAAACGGCTGGGGCCAGGCCCCCCAGGGCAGCCACACAGACTCCCGCCCGCAGCACAGGCCCCTCCATGTCCTCTGCCTCTCACTGTGAGCTGCGAGCCAGTGGAAGGAGGTCTGAGCTTGTGCCAGGCCACTAGCCCAACTGCAGGCCCTGCTTCCGCCTCACCTGCTCGGTCACCCAGTCTCTGCATCATGTCCTTCCCACCTCTAGCTGTTGTATTAACAGTCATCTAAGCTGGCATATGTGTGGGTGGGCCACAGGATTTGCTGGTGGATATATCAGGAAAGTTAGTTACCACAAAGATCTCCTCATAGACTGTTGCAAAGTAAGTAGCTCTGAAAGGAGCTTTTGGGCAAATGGGACAATGTTTTGCTGTCCACCAAAATTATGCCACCAATGACTGAACTCTTCAAAGAATTCAGATCATGTGGAATGTTCCCAGAGCCTTCTGGGAAGGAAGACTAAATGTAGGCACTTTGACTGCACAGGATGGAGGGCTGGGTGTGACAGGGCCCTCCAGAGGGCCTCGGGACAGAACCTCAGCAGATGGTGGCAGCTGAAGACCCACGTCAGTTCTCAGATTGACCAGACACCTCCCACCAGTCCATTCCTGCCTGTGGATGGCCTCCTGAGAACCAACTTCTGACCAGAAGGTCACTGCAGGTGGTACAGAGTGGGAATGAAGGACTTACACGATCTTAACGGCCCCTCCACATTCCTCACCCCTTACCAAGAGTCACTGGCTTTTTTGTCTTCCCTCAGGGTTAGACTTGCCAAACAGACATAATTTCAATGCCCTTGACCATGATACCTCCAAGACATTCTTGGATGAGTTGGGGCTCAGAAAACGGTACCCCAAAATATGGCACTTTGGCATGCTGAGGGGTTTTGAGTTAAAGGAAATTAAAAGGCCTCAGAAATAAGCTTTAGAACCAAGCTCTCTCTCTCCAGTCTCCTTTCAACCCACTGTCTAGTGTATCTGATCCACTTTCTTTCCTGAAGCACCAGGAGGGACTCTTCCTGAAATTTCTTTAAGTTTCGCCACTGCGCCTGGCCAGAAATGTAATTGTCTTAAGACACCCTTCCTAGGAATATCATCAAATAACCAGGAAAGATTAACTACTGGAGAAGAGAAGAGACTGGGAATCATCACCCTGTCAGACAGACTTTTCACCTATTCTTCTGAGGATAGCTCCAAGAAATTACCTGGGAGACTTTATCTGCATAATAAGACAACCTTTGTTCACAGCGTAGTTCTGCCTCCCACCCTCCTGCCACCTGCCCCAGAACTCAGAGGAACTTTGTCCCAGGCTATTATCTATTCTTTGAACTCACTCATTTTCCTTAGAAATCATTTACTACCCCTCTAAAATTTCCTGCATCTCCTACTTTCCTGTCCCCTATGAAGAGGGTACGTAAGCCTCAACCTCCTGGCCCTTCTTTGGGTCTCATACTTGTAGGACTCCCATGGCCAGATGCACATTAATAAATGTTTATTAATTAATACATGTGTAAGCCATTTTTCTCCTATGAATCTGTCTATTGTCAGTCATTTCAGCGAAACTTCAGAGAGGGTAGAAGGAAAGCTTTCTCTCCACCCCTACAGATGGACTGGCCATATTCAATATCTTTCCTCATCTTTCATATAATATCTGAGAGAGGAGGTAGAAGCTGTCAGTCCCTTTATAGACTAGTTTTCTTAAAGAACTGAATTCACTTCACATTCTACTGGGCAAATTAAAATGCAAGGTCGGCTCAGGTTCTTGATGTGATTAGCTGCACGTGCACAGGGCACCGTCTTTGGAGTCAGTTTTTCACAGCTGATGATGATATTGTTCACTCCTTTTTAAAGCTATATAGCACTGTATTGAGAGAATGTGCTGTGGTTCAACCGAGCTTCTATGTCTCAGCATTTAGGCTGTTTTCAATTACATGTGGTGCCTTAGTGAATAAGACTGTGAATGCCATTTTTTTATAGAGGTTTGTTGGGCCAAAGGGTAAATGTATTTGTTACCTGAGGCTGCCATAACAGAGTGCCACAAACTTTGTGGTTAAAAATAACAGAAACTTGTTCCCTCATAGCTCTGGAGACTAGAATTCCAAAATTAAGGAGTCAGCCAGGTTGTACTCTCCAGGAAGTTTCCAGGGAAGAATGCTTCCTTGCCTGTTGCAGTTTCTGGTGTTGCCAGCAAGCCTTGGCATTCCTTGGCTTGTAGCCGCATCACTCCATCCTCTGCCCCTGTCATCCCATGAACACCTCCCTGTGTGTCTGTGTCTGTTCTTCAATTCTTATAACAACACCAGGCGTATTGGTCTTAAGATCCACCCTAATTCAATATGACCTCATCTTAACTTGATTAACTCTGCAAAGACCCTATAACTAAATGAAGTTACATTCACAGGTTCCAGGTGGGCATACATTTGGGGGGAAACATTCACCTTTTGTAGGAAATGCGTGCACATGGTGGTTATGTGGTGTCAAGTTCCTCTTCCTGGAATCATACCATGTTACTCTCCCCCAAGGACTAAAGGGAGCAGCAGCTCTGTTCCTGCAGCCACAGCAATGCAGCATGTGGTCGAGCTTTTGAATTTTTGCCAATCTGATATGTGAAAACCAGTATCTCTGTTTTTTTTTGTTTTTGGATACAGATGAGCATTTTTTCTTATGTATTCATTTGTACATTGGCAGGGGAGTATCTGTTCATATGTTTGCCCATCTTTCTAGTGGGTTTTTGGTCTGTTTTCCTCAATTTTTTATATAGAATTTGTACGGGATTTTCTATTAATCCGTTTCTGTTGTCCATTTTTATGTGCCATTTCCTTGACCGTTTAGAAAGAATCATGGCTCATACAAGCTTTTCTGACTCCACAGAGCTCCCTCTGCTGTGTATTTTTGTGGTACGTTTTAAAAACATGGCAATTTGGCTTTAGAAGTTTCCTGGCTATGTTTCCTTCTTCCAGCCATATCTGGACCTTCTCTCTCCTGTTTCTCAACTGCCCCTTTTCCTCAAACTGTTTATTCCACCCCTAGACATTTCTTCTGGGCATGGGGCCCTGTCCTGGAAGAAAGCCCTGGTAGGTAATTTTGAGGGTGAACAGGGCCTACACAGCCCTGGTCCCTTCAAACTTTAGCAGTGACCACTGCAATCACTGCTACTGAAGTTGGCAATGCCCCTCCCAGCTTCAGCTGCTGTGCTCAAATCATCTTTCTGTGCTTTACGGTGAAAACTTTTTGGCTCTCTTGGGGTTCTCCCCTTCTCAGTCCTGTTGCTTCCTTATGTTATTTCTTATACACACACGCAAACTTACAAGTCTTCGGGCTGTTAATGGTTTATTCCCATCTGCTTATATTTTGATGTTCCTAAGAATTCCTTATGACCTAGGTTTATTGTTTATGTCATCCCTGGCTTCCTGATTCCACATCTAGTTTTCTGTCTGTTCTTGTGGGGGAATTCAGAGAGATTCAAAAACTGGACTATCATCAGGATGGTAGCTCCTCACTTGTCTTTCCCCAGTCTTTAATACATCTTTATTTATTAGTGAAATTAACCCAGTGTCTCTGATATATATTGCATCTACTTTCTACTACGTTTTTAAAAACAGTAGTTATGTCATTTTTTTTGGTACATATAGGTACTATGGTTTGAATATTTGTCCTCTTCAAAATCATATTGAAAATTAATCCCTAATGTGGCAGTATTGAAAGGTGGGGCCTTTAAGATTGGGTCATTAAGGCTCTTCCCTCTTAAACAGAATGATCCATTCCTGGATTAATGGGTTAACGGTGACTTTACAAGAAGAGGAAAAACCTGAGTTAGCGCACTCAGCCCCCTCACCATGTGATGTCCTACCCCAACTTGGGCCTCTGCAGAGTCCCCAACAGCAAGAAGACCCTCACAAGATGCAGCTCTGCAACCTGCAGCCACAGCAATGCAGCATGTGGTCAACTTCTCAGCCTCCATAACTGTAAGAAATAAATTCCTTTTCTTTAAAACTACCCAGTTTCAGGTATTCTGTTACAGGCAACAGAAAATGAACTAAGACAACAGTTTTCTTTGCGATGTTTATATGTCCTTTTTCATTCATTTTATCTTTCTTGGCATCTCGTCTGGATTTCGAGTCATAATGAAAAAGCTTTCCCCATAGGTGGATTCACTCATGTTGCCTCCAAGTGCTTGTTTGATTTTATCTTTTACACTTATATTTCTAATTCATTTAGAGTTTACTGTGTACCATGTGAGATGTTTATTTAATAGTCTCTGTCATTTATCAAAAAGCTAATCATTTTCTAGCACTTGAAATGTCACCTTTGTCATATATTAAATTTCCATATGTACTTATTTCTAGAGTTCCTATTCTGTTCCATTGACATGTCTGTCTAGTCATGCACAAATAACAAGGTTTATTTTTAAAATATTTTCATTTTAAAACATTTATTATGAAATATTAAGACACTCAGAATGGTTCAAAGAGTAAGATAATGATGACCCATGTACATATCACCTAGTTTAGGGAAGAATTAATTGCCACCTCAGCTGAAACCTCGGTAAACTCAAACTAAAATTCTAAGCCCTGCCAACTGTCTGAATTGAATCCCCCTCTCAGCTAAGGGCATTCCAAATTAAACCTGAATAACTATTTCAGGCCATCATGGGAAGGGGGTTCAGACATGCCAAATTATACCCTCCTCCCTTTGGAATTCAGGCACAACTAACCAGCATTAACATTAAAACAGGAATGTTAATATGGACCAAACAGGCTCTTTGTAGCAATAGGATAATCTGACTCTAGTATAGCATCACATGACAGCAGGCACTGAAAAAAATCAAAGCATTTTACCCCAAGATACATTCCTCTGACATATATATATATATATATATATATAGAGAGAGAGAGAGAGAGAGAGAGAGAGAGAGACAGAGAGACAGAGGGAGGGAGAGAGAGAGATGGAGTCTCACTCTGTCACCAAGCTGGAGTGCCAGTGGCACAATCTCAGCTCACTACAACCTCCGACTCCCTGGTTCTTTGACGTATTTTTAATAGCCCTGGAAAGCTGTTTCACGTGAGGAAAATCTGCATTCTATACAGAATCATCTCCCCATTTCTGATCTCTTCCTGATCCAGGAGAGAATTAACTAAGAGTTGGCCCCTTTTAAGGCCTAATAAGAGACATGCACCATCTAGTCTACATAATAAGAACCTTGGTCTCCACAGCCCCATATCTTAACCTGGACACTCCTTTCCATTGATTCTAGGTCTTTAGATAATATAATAACTTAATCAATTGCCAATCAGAAAATCTTTTAATGCATCTATGACCTGTAAGCATACCCCCACCATGCTTTGCTGGGGTAGCTGCAATATATATCAGAGCAACATGTATTTGTCCCGTCTTTCCAGACCAAACCAATGTATATCTTACCTGTACTGATTGATGTCTTAGGTTCCTCTAAACTGTATAAAACCCAATCACTTTGGGCCGATGTTCTTAGGACCACCTGGGGCTGTGTCATGGGTCATGATCCGCACATTCGGCTCAGAATAAATCTCTTCAAATATTTTACAGAGTTTGACTCTTTTTCATCAGTACCATTTTGTGTACGCTTCCCCCAGTAATATCAGCAGAAATCCTGCTGGGAGAAGGGTACAATGAATCCTACCAACAACCATATGAGTGATCTTGGAAAGGGATACCTCCCCATTTGAGCCTTGAGATGAGACCACAGCCCAGACAACACCTTAATCACAGCCTCATGAGTGACCCTGACAGGGAGAACACAGCTAAACTACACAAAGATTCCTAAGCCACAAAAAGCATAAGATAACACATGTCTGTTATATTAATCTGCTAAGTTTTGGGATTATTTGTTATGCAATCTTAATTGATACAGAAACAGACTTGTGAATTTTAGAAAACCCCAAGAGAACTAAAGGAATTCCTCAAGGCAATATGGTTCACTCTAGTGTGAGGGCTGAATGTATTTGCTGCTGTATCCCAGCACTTAGTGAAGTGTCTGCCACACAGTAGGTGCTTAATAAGAAAATGGCTCCTGGAAAAAGAAGAACAGACATGGGCG
Source organism: Cacajao melanocephalus (assembly GCA_963573385.1). Taxonomy (NCBI): domain Eukaryota; kingdom Metazoa; phylum Chordata; class Mammalia; order Primates; family Pitheciidae; genus Cacajao; species Cacajao melanocephalus. The sequence goes on from CAUYLG010030511.1 coordinate 141,158, forward strand.
AGGATGAGTAGATCTTGGAACAAGGAAGTAGGCAGAGTGAATCCCAGTGTGGAGGCTGTTTGAAATTGAAAGGGGTATCAGGAAGAACATGGATTCACAGTGTGTCCTCAGGTATTCTGCTCTGATGGGGTATAAAGCCATTTCCAGGCTACCTCTGGGAGATCCCCAGGAGTTTGGACATAACTGGAGAGAACACTCATTGGAGCTGCGAGGCCTCCTCAATCTGTGCAATGCTGCTGAGAACATGGGCTTTGGATTCAGAGAGCCCTGAGTTTCAATCCCTGAGAGTTGCGTGACCTTAGAATAGTTATCTGACTTCCCTGAACCTTGATTCTTCATTTGGTATCATGAGTACTGCAAATAAATCAAATGAGGTAGCTTAATAGTCATTCGAATCCATCCAAATCCACTTTAAAAAGCATCCTCAACTCTTATCAGACAGGCATCTCCCAAGACATGCAACAGCCTCAAGCTGGTTCCTGTTGGCCCCTCCTATGGCCATGGTCTTCTATAGAGGCCAGGGACTCAGTACCCTGGGGGCTCACACACCCCTTTGAGAAGGCCATGAACACTGGGGAAAGTCATGATGAACAAAAAGTATCTTTCCCCAGGAAGCTATAGTGGAAGCCCCTGCTTTGGACTGTGTTTCTGCAAGGACTGGACTGTGCTCCCTGTAGGACCCCCTTCCCAGTGCAAAGACCTAGGGGTTCCCAGAGAAAAGCCTTCCTGACACCTCCCCCTTCTACTCTCCCAGGAACTTCACCCAGTTTTCCCATGGATGCTCCAGGCTGATCTTGACCTTTCCCCCAGCCTCACGGACAAGGACCAGGTCCACTCAACTTGGACCACCTGATTCAGGATGGAGCCAAGAAGGGGCTGCAGCCTGAGGAAGCCTGCCAAGACTTAGACAAACATACAGCACGTGGAAAGGGACTCCCCGAAAGCACACTTAAAGGGATTGCCACTTTTTTAAAAAAAATGGGGAAAAGGAAAAATAAAGAGAGGAGGTAACGTTATGCCCAACCCAAGGCCAGTCTGCATTCCTTCAGCCAGGGGGAAATTAAGGCTCCTGCACGGTGCCACAGCGCCCCCTGGTGGGAAAGACTGAGATTGCACCAAAGGTCTCCAGACTTGCCTGGCTTGACCCTCTCAACTCTACTTTGGCGGGAAGAACATTGGAAATTATTTCCCAAGACTGCATTCCCTCTGGAAAAGTTAAGTATAATGCTTGATTTCCACTATTAAAGGTAAAAAAGACATGTCTTAAAACCCTGTGTGAATAAGGTTATGGGAAATCCCAACCTAGCATCCCTGTAATTAACAAAAATCACATTTGCCCATGTCCTGAGCCAAGAATAATCTAATGCAATGCTTAAGACAGCCTTACCTTGCAGCCTGGCTGTCAACTATAGTTTTACAGGTGCAGGCATAGACCCAGAGAGAGGCTACAGGCTTGCCCAAGGTCACACTGTCAGTGCCAGGATTCTCAAGTCTGGGCTCTCAAATGCACCGCTATAAACTGCACAGGAAAAACATAACCATCTCTGCTTGGTTCCCTCAAAATACATGATTAATGTTTTTTGATTCCCAACATTGTTATATTTCTTTTCTCACTGGATAGTGGCTTTCCATTAAGCACTCCAAAGCCTCGTTTCTAGGAAAGTATAAGTCATCCCTTTGAGAAAGTGCATTGATCACATACCGTTTTCAAGGTGGCTGGGCTAGGCACTGTGGGAAGAGTCCACTGGTGGGAGGCTCTCATTAGCCTAAGGTGACTTTGTTGACTCTGACATAAGGCTATGCTGAGATGCTCTGAGCTTTGAAATCAATGTGTGTCACCAGTATAAAGCCTGGATTAGGCTTGCGAGGGGGGTGGTCACTGTGACACAGATGGGCTTGGGTGCAAAGTGTACTGGGACTTGGAGACCCCTGAGTAAACAGAAGGCCGGAGAGGGAAGGAACAGGCAATGCTCAGGATCAGGGCCCCTGATCAAGCAAACAGGACGTGGCAACCACGGGAAATCTGGGGCAAATAGTTTGGCAGCAGCCTTCATTTTAGCACAGAAATGCTGACAGATTTCTCCTTGCACACCCACTCTGATCTTTTGGTAGGAGTAGGCTGAAGTTCTTTGTTGGGAGGACTCTGAACAGGACTCTGAACTCCCAGGCTCCATGGGAAAGTCAGCTGTGATTGGTTAGTGATGTCTGCCATGGTCAGCATCTGGGGCAGCAGCAGGATTCAAGCCTCGAATTTGCAGTTTCTGCTTCCAAGAGAGCTGCCTCCACACAAGAAGACTATGCCAAAAGGCTGGGCATGGAGGAAATGACCTAACACAACAGGAGAAAATCCGAGAGAACGAGATAAAACTACTAGATCCTGAACCCAGTGGGAATGGATAGGGTTCTGGGTAATTCTGTAGGTGTGTGGAAGACGTAAGTAACCAGCATAAACAAGTAGGAAGTATTGCAGGACAGAAAACAGATGTCTCAGGCAAACAGATCAGATGATACTGGGGAGGACAACTAGAAAGAGAGAAGGGAACTCCTTAGAGGTCAACATGGCTGTCCTGTCTGCAGCTCTCCTGGCCCAGTTCCTGAACTGAGGTCTGGGAAAGCAAGTTATGCGGGGAGAGCAGCATCTGAATGTGCTTTTGTCCTCTTCGTCAGAATTGTCATGGGAGCTGAAAGCATCAGCCCGTCTGATATAGTTTGGATCTGTGTCCCACCAAATCTCATGTCTGATTGTAATTCCCAGTGTTGGAAGTGGGGCCTAGTCAGATGTAGCTGGATCACAGGGGCGGATTTCTCATGAATGGTTTGGCACCATTGCCTTGGTGGTGTTCTCATGACAGTGAGTGAGTTCTCCTGAGATCTGGTTGTTTAAAAGTGTGTGGTACCTCCCCACTCTCTTGCTCCTGCTCCCACCGTGAGAAACACCTGTTCCCCCTTTGCCTTCCACCATGATTGCAAGTTTCCTGAGGCTACCCCAGAAGCCAAGCAGATGCCAGCATCATGCTTCCTGTACAGCCTGTGGAACTGTGAGCCAATTAAATCTCTTTTTAAAATAAGTCATCCAGTCTCAGGTATTTCTTTATAGCACTGTGAGAACAGACTTATACAACATCCTACTGCTTGAGTCATAGAAGGCAAAAGGAAATGAACAAGGGTGGATGGAAAACAAGGAACGTAAAAGTAAGGTGAGATCCTGTTCTCAGGGAATAAATTAAAGAAAAGTGAGCACACTTAGTATTCGTTCAGCAAGCATTTATGGAACACCTGCTATGTGCAGTGCTCATAATACAGCAAGCTTCATGGAGCTCACAGAATTAAAATAAAATGAGAAATCAAAAGCATAATAACCTGTTCTATATTTCCACTCACGTCATTAGCCATGACACATGTCCTTACTCAGGAAACGCTAATGAGTGTGAGAGCGGCCTTCAATGATGTCATGTGCCTGGAAGCCACCCTGTTCTAGAAACACCATTGCTTTGCTCTCGGGTCTCCGTGTGCCTGCGCTCTTCCTCCATGCTTTATTTATAACCCCTTTGCCTCCACCACTGCCATCATTTTTTGCAGCTTTTCTTTATTCCTCCAAACTTTCCCTAACATGTATCTGCCCTTAGCTCCAGGGCCCTTCTGAAGTTTTGCAAAAATGTTCTCTTTTATTATTCACTTGCGAACACAAGCATTAGAAAAAAGGAGGAGAAAAAAAGAAAGCAAAATGTCCTATTTTTAAAGTTTGAATTGTTAAAGCTGTCTAAGATTAGAGGAACAAAATCTTCATTGATTTGTTAATATTGTAAGGAAATGCTTTTCACCCATAATCTAGCTCTTCAAGCTTACTATAATGTTCATTTCCATGTTCCCTTTCAACACTTCCCCATAAATCCAGTCTGGATTATTATACATAATGACCAAGAGATATACACAATATTATTTTCATGTTTTTTCAAAGTTATTGTAGAAAGACTACTTTTGCATAGACTTGATATTTATGAATTTAATAGCTCCAAAACATTCCCTTCAGTTGACTGACGATGGCACATTTAAACATTCACCTATTAGACATTTAGGTCATTTCAAGGGGTTTAGCTATTGTATTTTGTGCTGTGGTCCCAGTTTTATCTATAGCTCATTTCCTCTTTTTAATAACTTACTCAGGATAACTTCCCAGAGCCAGAACACTTAAGTCCAAGGCTAAGACTGTTTCATTGCCCTTGTGTATTGCTACCTGGCTTTCCAAAATGACAGCATCTGCTGCCACCAAGGATGACATTGCCAAGAGATCCACTGGAAAATTCACTGGTCATGGACATGAATGTCCAATGGCAATGGTCCAATGGCAGCACCCCCCAAACTCCAGTTCCTCCAGAGGACAACTCATCAGAATTAGTAATCTCCTCTACTCTGCTGAGAGTTCAATGCCTCAGGAATAATAATGTATCCTATTCTTACCCTATCTGTTCTTCTTACCCCAGTGGCCCCTGCTCAGAGAGGCAGCCACCCATGCTCTGGGGCAGGACTGGTTTCCATCCTAAGCAGAAAGCCCAGGACTCCTGGAACAAGGAGGGCTGGCTCAGGTCTGGCCTGTTTCTGCAGCTGCTTCCCAGCAATTCTGACACAGGCCCTTGTTGGCAGAGCCACTGTCATCGCTTGGGGCCCATCCTCTAACCTCAGGTCCTGCTGGCCTCCAGCCAGGTAAACCACTGGAAATCTTTCTCACTGATACTCATGAACTCTCCACCTGTTGCCTGCCTGCCTGCCCAGACTCTAAACCTGACACACTTCACAGCTGCAGCAAGTGATCTGTGTTTAGTTTTCTTTTTGCAGGTCTGGCAGGGGATAATGTCACATTCCACTCTCTTTAGGTGACCTTCCTGCATGGGGCGTTCGGGGGTGGTTGGTAACACATGCTCTTCAGCACAGAGGCCACTCTACCATCACTGGGGCCCCAACCCCCTGTCACCAGGCTAGGTGTGCTGAGTGTCTTCCATTTGTGCCTCCCATCCACTCTTCATGCTCTCCTCCCCATTGTGCCTCAGAAGACCAGCTGCATGAGTAACTGCTGTAGACTTCCTGCCCTCTGCTTCCGGTTGGGCTCAGCCAATTGGGAGCCGCGGCAGGAGATCAGAGGGAGAAATGGGAGGAAGGTCCTCTGAGTATTGACTCCTCACTCCCTCCCTGTCTGGCTGGCCCCTCAATGAAAGATCAGAGTCCCAGCCAAGCAGTCTTTAATAGGCTCTACTAAATATTCCCTCCATTTGTCTTACAACAATTAACCCACTAAAAGCTTACAATTCAGTGGTTTTTAGCACATTCACAGAGTTGTACAAACACCACCACAACAGAAGTTTAAAATATTTTCATCACTTTGGGAGGTCAAGGCGGGTGGACTGTCTGAGCTCAGAGTTTGAGACCAGCCTGGGCAACATGGTGAAACCCTGTCTCTACTAAAATACAAAAATGTAGCTGGGCGTGGGGGTGTGGGCCTGTAATCTCAGCTACTCAGGAGGCTGAGTCATGCGAATCACTTGAACTCGGGAGGCAGAGGCTGCAGTGAGCAGAGATCACAGCACTGCACTCCAACCTGGGTGACAGAGACTCTTGTCTCAAAAAAAAAAAATTTGTCACCCCAAAAAGAAACCCCAGATCCATTAGCAGCAATTTCCTATTTCCCCAAACATCCCCACCCATGACAGCCATCAATCTGCTTCTCTCTATGGACTTGCTATTCTCGACTCTTCATGTAAATAAAATCATACAATATGTGCTTTGTGCATCTGTCTTCTTTCACTTAATATGTGTTTTCAAGATTTAACTATAGTGTAGCATGTATCATCACTGTATTCCTTATTATGGGTGAATATTTTGCTGTATGGATATACCACATTTTATTTACTCATTTGTCAGCTGATGAACATTTGGGTTTTTTCTTCTTTTAAGCCACTATCAATAAAGCTTGCTATGAACATTCACTTACAAGCGTTTGTGGGAATATACGTTTTCCTTTATCTCAGAATGAAAGTGGAATATACCTGTATAATATACCCACGAGTGGACTGCTACATCATATGGCAACTCTACTGAGACTTTCGAGGAGCTGCCAGACTGTTTTCCAAAGCAGCAGCATGGTATAGTCCTTCAGCAGTGCATATGAGCTCTAGCTTGTCCAAACCCTCACCAACACTTGTTGTTAGCTGTCTTTATTGTAACCACCCGAGTAGGTGTGAAGTGCTATCACACTGCGGTTTTGATTTGCATTTGCCTGATGACTGATGGCGTAGAACATCTTTTCATGTGTGTCTTGGACATCTGTCTACTTTGGAGAGACATCTGAGCAAATCCTTACTCCATCTTAATAGCAGGTTATTTGCCTTTTTATTTTTGAGTTTTAAGAGTTATAAATATATTTTAAATTCAAGTCTTTTATCTGTCGTGTCACTTGTAAAAATATTCTTACATTCTTGGTCCTTTTTACTTTTTGATGGTATCATTTGAAGAACAAAAGTTTTTAATTTTGATAATGTCCAATTTATCTATTTTTTTCTTTTGTTCCCTGTGCTTTCAGTGTCATATCTAAGAAATCAGTGCCTAACGCCTGGACATGAAGATTATCCTATTTTTCCTAAGACTATTATAGTCTTAGGTCTTACACTTATGTCTTCGATGTATTTTGAGTTAATTTTTGCAAGTGGAGTGAGATAGAGATCCAACTTCATTTTTTTTTTGCATGTGGATATACAGTCATCTACCATCATTTGTTGAAAAGACTATTCTTTCCCCCATTGAATGGTCTTGATACCCTGGTTGAAAATCAACTGACTGTCACTGCAAGGGCTCATTTCTGGACCCTCAATTCTATTCCATTGATCTTTATGTCTATTCTTATTATCCATTTGCCAAAATGTCTACCCAATGTTTATTATTGCCACTTAATAGTAGGTTTTGATATCAGAAAGTATGATTTCTCATAGTTCTTTGTTTTCAAGATTGTTTCGGGGGTATTCCTTGTTCCTTAAATTTTTATATGAATTTTAGGATCAGTTTATCAATTTTAGCATTGCAGTCATAATACAAAGTCTTCCAATCCATGAACAAGAGATGTCTTCTATTTATCTAGGTCTTTAATTGCCTTTAACAATGTAGTTTTCTGGGTTTAAGTTTTACATTTCCTTTATCATATTTATTTCTGAATATTTTATTCTTTTTCATACCATTACAGGTGATATGGTTTGGCTGTGTCCCCACCCAAATCTCATGTTGAGTTATAGTTCCCATAATCCCCACATGTCATGGGGGGGACCCAGTGGGAGGTAATTGAATCATGGAAGCAGTTACCTCCATGCTATTCTTGTGATAGTGAGTTCTGAAGGTAGCTGATGGTTTTTTTGTTTTTTGGGTTTTTTGTTTTTTGAGACAGAGTCTTGCTCTGTCGCCCAGGCTGGAGTGCAGTGGCATGATCTCAGCTCACTGCAACCTCTGCCTCCCAGGTTCAAGCAATTCTGGTGCCTCAGCCTCCCGATTAGCTGGGACTACCACCACAAACAGCTAATTTTTTTAAATATTTTTTTAGTAGAAATGGGGTTTCGCCATGTTGGCCAGGCTGTTCTCAAACTCCTGACCTCAGGTGATCCACCAACCTCTGCCTCCTGACATGCTGGGATTGCAGGCGTGAGCCACTGTGCCTGGCCATCCGATGGTTTATAAGGCAGTTTTCCCTGCTCTCGCTAGCTGTCTTTTTCCTGCTGCCTTGCGAAGGTCTGTGCTTCCTCGTCACCTTCTGCCATGATTGTAAGTCTCCTGAGCACCCCCCACCCTCAAGCTGTGCAGAAATCAGTCAATTAAACCTCTTTCCTTTATAAATTACCTAGTCTCGGCAGTTCTTTATATTAATAGTAGCGTGAGAACAGGTTAATACAACAGGTGAAACTGTTTCTTTATTTGGTTTACTCACTGCTAATGCACAGAAATAAAATTGTTATTTGCAGGTTGATTTTGTATCCTGCAACCTAACTGGACCCAATACTATGTCAATCGAGGAAAATGACCAAGGCAAGTCTCAATCATTTTAGGAGGTTTACTTGCCAAAGGTAAAGGTGTGCCTGGGAGACAGGTCTATGCCTTTCTCAAGAGAGGATTTTGAGAGCTTCAATATTTAAAGAAGAAAGGGTGAGATATTGAGAAATGTACAATTTTTATGTGAGGGGGGGGTAGAGGAAAAGAGTCATTCATGTCTTTGGCTTTGTGAATATGCATTTTTACTTAAGATAATGTAGACAATAGGGCAGAGGAAACAATCAGATATGCATTTGTCTCAGGTGGGCAGAGGGACAGCTTTGAGTTCGGTCCTACGTCCCCACAACTGTGAAGATAAGCTAGCAATTTATATCACCATGACAAATTTTAACAGAAATGTTTTAGGGTAAAGATCTTGGGACCCACAGGGGAGGTGTGTAGCTTTTCATCTTTGTAGCTATCTAATTTAGGAACCAAAATGGGAGGCAGGCTTGCATGACCCGGTTCCCAGCTGGACTTTTCCCTTTGGCTTAGTAAGTTTGGGATCCCAAGATTTATTTTCCTTTCACAGTTAGCTCCACCTGTCTTTTGGTGGATGTCTTATATACAAGATCATGCCGTCTTTAATAGATACAGCTTTACTACTTCCTTTCCAATCTGAATACTTTTCATTTATTTTTCTTGCTTAATTGCCCTGGCTAGAACCTGTAGTACCCTGTCAAAAAAAAGTTGCAAAAGTAGACATTCTTGTCTTTCCCTAATCACAGAGAAAAGCCATCAGTCTTTGACCATTAAATGTAATGTTAACTGCACATTTTACATAGATGTCTGCTATCAGTTTGAAGACATTCTGTTCTCTCCCTAGTTAATTAAGTGCTTTTATTATAAAAGGATGTTGGATTTTGTTTTATATATGTATTCTGCATCTATTGAGATGAATGTGTGTTTTGATCATTTATTCTGCTGATATGGCTTATTACATTAATTGATTTTTGGATGCTAGAGCCATACTACTCTGGCACATGGCAGGTGTGGTAGCCTCTGGTCTTCTCAGCTTTTCTATTGGACACAGAATATATGTTTATCTACCCCAGCAAGCAAGCTGGAGTAAGGGCAATTAGGACCCCTGTAGTCCCGGCCTGTTATGCCTAGCAATAGTCTCCATGAGTGGGAACTTCGTGGAAAAAGGGAGCCTCCTGCCTCTTGTCCACACTTATCTGGAATTTAGCCTTAAACCTGGAGTTGGAGTTGATGAGAAATGCTTGCATCCTTCCCTTTCTTGTCAGACACTTTATCCTTTGTTTGAGAGAGGAAGGGAGAGCGAGCCCCATCTTGCTGACCACATACACCCACAGTGGAACTTCGATCAAGTTGAGCTAGGTATGTATGGGGAGGGAAGGAGCAGGTTATGGCTGAAATGTCACACACTCTCTCTGTTCTTACCAAGTTGTGATAGATTTTCTTGAACAATTTTTTTTCATTTGTTACATGCCTTTAAGACAATTTCTTGAAACTTTTAAGTTGTCTTAAAAATCATTTTCACCACCTACAGTTGTTTCAGTGGGAGTGTGTCCACAGAAGTGGGACTCCCCTTCATGTACTTTTTAAACTCTAAGGGTGGTAATGATGTCACACTATTGTGAGCCCTGGGGTGCTACCCTTTGTAGTTTTCCAATATCTTGCCAATACCTTTGTAAACAGCCATTTTATTAAAATTTTCCTCAAACTGCCCAATCTGAGTGATATGGTTTGGCTCTGTGTCCCCACCCAAATCTCATCTTGAATTGTAATCCCCACATGTCAAGGGAGGAAGGTGACTGGATCATGGGGACGGTTTCCCCCATGCTGTTCTCATGATAGTGACTGAGTTCTCATGAGATCTGATGGTCTTATAAGTGTTTGAGAATTCCTCCTTCGCTCTGCTCTCACCTGCCTGTAAGATGTGCCTGCTTCCCCTTCTGCCATGACTGTAAGTTTCCTGAGGCCTCCTCAGCCATGCAGAACTGAGTTAATCAAATATCTTTCCTTGATAAAACTACCCAGTCTTGGGTATTTCTTTATAGCAATGTGAAAATAGATGAATACACTTCCATATATTTCTTGCTGCAATCCAGACTGACACAATGGGAGTGTTCTGAGCACAGAGGTGACCAGGGCTGATCATCTGTTCTCCTCTCCCACCATTTGTCCCACACTGGCGGACTAATCCACATCCCAGAGCTTCAAGAGCAAGTTCACTGGCCAAAGAGCACCATGAAGGGAGATGGGCCACTTGATGAACGCTTGCTGTGGTTTCTTCATGACATGAATTAGACTGATTATGTGGCCCTGGACCCGGTCATGGGAACTGTGATCCTGAAGGAAATGGGCAACCAGGGTGAATCTGCTGGGAGGGCACCTGAGCCCCTTGTGACATCACTTTTTCAGGGGCCTTATTCATAAGAAATGACTCTATCGTTCCCAGGAGAAAATGGAGCAGACCACTTTGAAAGGGTAGAAAATAGGACCAAAACACGTGAGATTTCAGAGTTTTGAGTTAGCCGTTGTGCTAGTCCAGTTTTGCGTCACTATAAAGAAATACTTGAGACTGGGTAATTTATGGAGAAAACATTTATTTTTTTTTACAGATTTTACAGATTTATTTTTAAAAAACTAAAACAAAGGTTAAAAGAGTCCTTCGCGTCCAACCCTGCCTGGGAGTGTGGGTGGGGAATAGAATAAGCTCAGAAAGGTGCCTACCCGCTTCTTGCAAAGGACACGGCAGGTCAGAGGCAGACCCTCGCCCTTCCTGCCCTGTCTCCTCCGTGGGTAGCTCAAATTGCTGCTAGGAAGTTTTATAGGAAAAGTAGTGTGGGCGTGGAAGGTGAGAGCTGCCTTCTTCACATCAACAGAAACTTCAGCTGTTCTCTCCCCTTAGAAGTTCTCCAGGCCCTACCACCAGGATAACCAGGGTGGATGGGCAGGCCGGTCAGGAGGCTCAGCCCTCTGGGCTATGTGGCCCAGCCTACCACAGCTTTCTTAATGCTTTTTCTGAAACAGGAGGGCAGTCAGACTTGCTTCTTCCCAGTCTTGGCTCATGATTCTGCTGGCTGTACAGGAAGCATCATGCTGGCATCTGCTTCTGGTGAAGCCTCAGTAAGTTTCAATTACAGTGGAAGGTGAAGAGGGCACAGACACATTACATGGCAACACAGGGAATAAGACAGAGAGAGGAGATACCCTGCTCTTTTAAACAACCAGATCTCACGTGAACTGCCAGAGTGAAAACTCACTCATCACAAACTGGATGGCACTAAGCCATTCATGAGAGATCCATCCCCATGATCCAATCACCTCCCACAAGGCCCCCCTTCCAACACTGGGGATCACATTTCAACACAAGATTTGGAGGGGACAAACATCCAAACTGTACCAGCCATCCTGGTACAATTTCCAGGCTCCTTAATCACTGTGCTTCTCCCAGAGAACAGTTATGGAAAAGGTGCATAAGGGGAAGACGAGGGGTGGTAACGGGTCTAAGAGCCCCATCCTCCAGCCTCCTAAGTGCATGCTTCCCTTCAGCACGCTGACCCCATCCTCATTGCAAGAGCCGTGAGAAGCAGTCCTTCCCACTCCAGCACCAGCATCTCCAGGAACAGAGGGTCCTTCTGGCTGCCTCTCTTTGACTGTCTTGCTCTTCCCAGCCTTGTTCTCTCTTCTGAGTCGCACCTCCGGAGATGACAGCATTTTATACCACACTGCCCTTTCCTGTACCCCCTCTCTTCTCCCATTTACTGTCGAAAGTCTGGGGGGAAAGGTGATTCCAGCACAGTACAGTGACAACCTAAAACTGAATATCAACCATCACAGCCCTGAAGACGCTTCAGTGCTTCACTGCCACTTGGAGTTCCTGGTGTCTAAGCCAGGGTCTCACCTTAGACCCCAACTGCTCCCAGAGACTCCTCTCTGCCTCCCGAGGACTCTCTTCCTACTCTCTCTGGCATCCAGCCGCCAAATCCCAAATTCCTATACTGGTCTTCTAAGGAACAGCTTGGTCCCTAAGTGATACCCCAACTCTACCTCTAACCTGCAATATATCTTGAAAGCCTCACTGGGATTTTCTAATCAGCAAAGAGCCACCTTTGCAGGTTTCCACCTCTTAGAGGCCCAAAGCACCTGCCAAAGCTTTCACATTATAGTTTTCCCTTTAAATGATCACATTGTCAAGCAGGGCTTCTATTGACTATTGCTTTGCCCCCAAAGGGTTAGAGACTATTATTACAAGCGTCAAAATCCTGCTCCTCATGGTTCTGTCAAGTGATGTCAGACTCACACTGCCCTCAGTCCTTCTCTTCCTTGCAGCTGTGGATGAAACTTTGTTGCTTTATTCTTCCAAAATATCTCTAGTTCTGCTAACTACATATGTCAGCGGCCTTTCCCAGCCCACTGACTCAAATGTTCATCTCCTTATGTGCCCTTCTATTTCATGTTGGCAATTCCTTGAAGAGCATTGTAGTGTTTTTCTTTACAGTTCATTCAGGGAATTACTAAACAATCACTTCCACCCAGAGATGTTGTGGATTATGCAAAAACTATCAAGGATGGTTGTTTCTGTCTTGAAATGTTTAATAATTTTATCTGTAAACTTGTGGTTTGTAACTGAGGTCCATTAAGACAATGAAGCATGAGCCAGGGAAACAGGCCTCTCTGTGTGGCCACTCATGTTCCATACAACATTCACAATGCATGACGCACACTGAATTCCCTGTGGACTTCTGATGTTGGGAGGCCACCAAGACTCAAAGTGAGCGCAAGGTATTCATGCTATATCTACAACTGAGTGAACTGGGTGCTGACATCCCTGAAGGGCCACACTTTTCCCCTTAGAGCCTAAACTTGCTTTGAAGGCAGAAAGAAGGCAACAGTGTCTTAAGAAACAGAAAGGAACCATGCTGTATTAGTCAGGGTTCTCGAGAGGAGTTTATTAACTTACATGATCGCAAGTCCCACAATAGGCAGTCTTCAAGCTGAGGAGAAAGAGAGCCAGTCCAAGTCCCAAAACTGAAGAACTCGGAGTCCGATGTTCAAGGGCAGGAAGCATCCAGCACGGGAGAAAGATGTAGGCTGGGAGGCTAGGCCAGTCTCTTTTCACATTTTTTCTGCCTGCTTTATATTCTAGCACTGGTCCTGATTAGATGGTGCCCACCCAGATTAAGGGTAGGTCTGCCTCCCCGCCCACTGCTCAAATGTTAATCTCCTTTGGCAACACCCTGACAGACACACCCAGGATCAATACTTTGCATCTTTCAATACAATCAAGTTGACACTCAGTATTAGCCATCACACATATCAGATATTATTCATGCACTGCTTTATATTAGACACCTGATTATGCTGAAAGGCCGTAGTTCTTCTGCCTTTCAGTCCTTCCTTACTCATCAGTGAGTCCCAGGCCAAGAGTGGAAGTAGAACTTGTGCATATGAAACAAGTTTCCTTTGTGCAGCATTTGTTTTTACCAGCATGGTTCTGGTAAAAACAAAACACATATGCATGTATAAGCTATGAAGTACAAATCGTGTAACTTCTGTGATTCCACATGAGTTCAGTGCACTTAGAATTTAAAACTGGCATTTCACAACATAAAGATGGATGGTAAAATTCATGCTAACAAGTTAAATCTAAATTTTTCTTTACTTAGAAAGATATTAAATAACACATAAAAACACTATGAAAAGTTAAGAGAGAACTGAGAAGAGAAAGCGCTATATTTTTATTACCTTAATGGCACCTTCCCTCTGTTTTCTGAACAAGGAGTTCTGCACTTTGAGTTTGCCCTGGGCCCCACAGATTAGGCAGACAGCCTTGCAGCAGGGAACACATCAAAGCCTCTTTCCTGGGGGTCTAGTGAGGGATGTAAAAAACAAATATGTTAATAAATAATATACAATATAATGTTCGCTAACCATAAGTGGTGTGCTATTAAAGAGGCCAGGATGGCTACAGCAAACCAGAGGGGAGCTGGGAATTAGATGTAAATTCTGAGCGATCGGAAGGGCTCTGGATGTTAGGGGTTGTGCAGAAGGGTAACCAGATCTGCTCTACGTTTCAGGAAAATTAAAAAAAAAAAAAAATCCCTCTGGCTGCGGTTCCGAGAATAGCCTGGAAGGAGGTCTTGGCTGGAGAAGCGTGGCTCCGGGGGGCGCGCAGGGCGAGCCCGGGCGGGGTCGCTGCCTAACAAGCAGGTTTTGGGAGACTGAAATCTTAGATTCTAAGTTTTTAAGCTTGTCTCCTCAAAGTGGGGAACTCAGGAACGTTTCGTGAGCACCAACTGTGTGCAGGGCACGGTGCAGAACCCTAGGGTCACTGACTTGACCAGGACAGCCGAACAGCTGCAGGATCCGTCGTGTTCCCCAGCGACTTTAATATTTAAAAATGAGTTACTGTTGCTGTTATTTGTTTTCTACGTATTGGATGGCGTCATGACGAACCCTCAATGCTGCAACAAACTCCTCACTGCCCGCGACCGCGGCGCATTCTGAGCCCAGCTTCCGGCGAAGCCAGCCAGGTCCTCCAGGGCACCGAGAGAGCCGGCCAGAGCGGCGGCGCCCCATCCCGGCCGCGGCGACGTGTGACGGCGCCCCGGAACTGACGGTCTGTGTACGCAGGGGAGCTCGGTGGCAACGGCGGCTTTAAACGTCATCGCGGGCGCGACGCCCGAGAGACTGTCTGCGGTTTGGCTGTCCGGAAGGTGCGGCGGCGAGACCGGCCGGGAAGATGCCAGTGGCGGTGATGGCGGAAAGTGCCTTCAATTTCAAAAAGTTGCTGGATCAGTGCGAGAACCAGGAGCTCGAGGTAGCCCTTTGCGTTGCGCTGGGAGTTACTGCAGAGTATTAGGCCCCGAGGCGGCACCAGTTTCCAGGGTAACGGGGTCTGAGGCTCCCGGGGCGGGCGCGGGAGGTGGACGTGTGGAGCCCTGTCAGTCGCGGCGTGCTCCGACCGGGCCGGGTCTTCCCGAACTCGCCGAGACCTTTTTGTTATTTGTCTTCAGCTTGTGAACCCGAAAACCCTGTGCGTCTTTGCTCCAGCACCTACCGATAAGCTCTTATTAATTAGACATCTTTCCTTCCCAGTATCAGGTTGGGAGAGAGTAGTAATGTGGATTTTATTAAAGATCTTGGTATACACACACACCCCAACGCGCGCACGCACCAAGAAAGATGTGACCATTGTAACCTTTTCTTAACTCACAAAGCCTTTCTTAGTCTCGTAATGTTGTTGCCAAGTAAGCTTGCCTTTTTGTCTTTAGTAAGAGAGATGAAAGTTATGCAGCTGTTAAAGTTAACGTTTTTCTTAAACTCTTAAAAAGCGTTTATATCATTAGTTTTAACATTAATTAACTAAGGGAGATAACATCCAGAAGAAGCACCTCACTAATAGATATTTTCTAATAGAGTTAAAATTGAAAATTGTCTTTGCAACGCAGCTTTGGTGATTTTCTGTCCCTTATTCAGGACGCTTGATATAATGGGTAGAATCAGAATGCTTTAGGAATCTGTCGAATTTGTTTTTTATGATACTAAGATCATTTAAACGGGAATTTGAGAACTGGAGACGGGGATCCACTTACATATTCTTGAATGCATAAAGAAACTGAGGCCCAAAGGGAGATTAAATTAATGACGAATATAAACTTTACTCAGGATTTTCGTGTTTGTTACTTCTCTAAGCTGTTTCTAAATCTGTAATAGGACTGTAAGATTCCATATAATCTTAGACTAAAATGGCTTTTTAAAATAGCATTAATAAAATATTATTTTTAAAATGTAAGTTAACGGGTAAACGTGGTTTTTAATTTTTTTATTTTTTATTTTTTTATTTTTTGAACTTCTAGGCTCCTGGAGGAATTGCTACACCACCAGTGTATGGTCAGCTTCTAGCTTTATATTTGCTCCATAATGACATGTAAGTACATTCACCCTAAAGCCAAGAGCAACAGCGTTCTCAAAGTTATATGGAAATATTTCTGCACTGAAGTAGCACCACTAAAACATAGGCAGAATGAGCTACCTCTTTTATTATAATAACCGTTATATCTATTTCCTGTTGAATCATAGCTTAATGAATTATTATTAGGTCATCATTGTCTTACATATACTTTCTGGAAAACATTTCAATTTATTATGAGAAACTGTCAGTAAATTCCTTTCATTTAACCTTTTTGTCTCTTTAAGAACACTTTTATGATCTCTATTTACTTAACTTCATATATAATCAATAGAACCAAAGAAGTGGAAAGAGAAGATTGCAGCCAAGAGGAATTCATTGCAAACATGTATGAGATTTCCTGAAAGTTTTTTTTTTTTTAATTATTCTAAATTCATGTTCACATGGAAAAGTCAGAAAGCGTGGCTATGCTAGGCCGGGCCTGGTGCCACATGCCTGTAATCCTAGCTACCCGGTAGGCCGAGGTGGGGAGAATCACCTGAGCCCAGAAGGTCGAGGCTGCAGTGAGTCGAGACTGCGCCACTGCGTTCCAGCCTGAGCAACCAAAGTGAAACCCTATCGCAAAAAGAAAGCATAACTGTACAAAAAAGTCTCGTATAGTTCTGTGACTCACTGATGATTCCTGATAAAGTTTTATTTTAAATTCCTCCCAAAACCTTTCTTTTCTATCTTTTTAAAAACTAAATTGAAATTTTTATTACAGATACATGTTTCTTTTTTGTAAAACTGTAATTGTATGGTTGTTGTAGTTCAAGCCTCCAAACCCTTAAAATCTCCTTCCTCAGAAGCTCTGTACCCACTGGTAGGAGGGGCCATAGTAGGGAGAGAACTGTTGTGTGCCATGCTTCTTATCAGGGAATGTTAGAGCCTTGATAGTACATAAATTTGTTTACTTTTATATCTGAATAAATTATTTGGGCAGTTCCATAAGTCTTTGTGTTTTTAGTGTGCTGTTGCCTTAATTTAGGATGTGGATTATCATTTTTAAAAAATGCACTAGAAATGGCAAAATATTATTTTGGTAAAAATATTTCATGTCCTTTTTTTGTGGAAAACCACTATTGTTTCCCCAAAACAAATTCATATAAAACTAAATTTTACTTTGTGTCATGTAAAGTGTACTTCTGTAGGTTTGCCTGGTAGTTTTAAAACATTTACTGAGATGATTATCTTTTTAATTTGTTATTCTTCTTTGTGGTGGTGTAAATTAGGAATAATGCAAGATACCTTTGGAAAAGAATACCACCTGCTATAAAATCTGTAAGTATCCTTTAAACATATCTTACTGCTTTAATGTAAGGACATTCCCTTAAATGGCAACCTTTTATAAGTTTCTGTTTTCTAGCTGACGTGCTAGAAATAGTCATCAAGCTAGTCTTAAAGTTTCAAAATAAATCTTCAGGGTCCTCTACTCAGAAATTTGGATTTTGCTGGGATGGTGTAGAAATTTGTGCTTAGTTCCTACTGATTAGATTTCTTGAGACACTTCTAAGTGCAGCTTCCCTAGTTAAACAGTTGAGCCCTTTAGATGAAGGAAGGAGGTGGCGGAGGCAGCGGAGGTGATTTTCAACTGGTTTTTGTTGTTTCCAATAATGGTACTTATTTTGAAACTGCCATTGTTTACAAAAATATTCTAAGAATGATTAATCACAGCAATAAGATTACTTTTGCTCATTAGGATTTTAGATTTCTTATTTTGGATGGGAGATTAGAAGAAATAACCTTGGAAAAGGTTCTTTGAAAGTGGAATAAAGTAAAATTTCAACGTCAAATGACTCCGTGTGTCTAACATGAATGTAAAGTGAAATTTTTTAACATTCTCAGAATATTACCAAGAATTCCTCTGAACGTTTGTTCATTGTCAATATTCATCAAGACATCAGATTAATATTTTTACTTTTTTTCCCATATATTCTGTTAAGTAAGATTAGAATATTCCTCAGCTTCTTTGGCTAAATAAAGAACAACTATAAATTATGCATAAAAGTTTCAATGATATTAGTGGAAACGCTATCCTTAGGCTATAATGTATGACATCTTAGATTGACAGTCTCTATTGTTAACCATTTTGCTGTTTTAACGTAAATGTATATATATATATATATATATGTAAAACATATCTATGAAATACAAATACATCTTTAAAAACAATATTAAGCTAATTAGTCCCCAGGCTTAACTCTGAAATGTTTTTGGACTACTTTCTAATGCCTTAATTTGCTATTATAATAAAAAATTTATATCAAGCCTATAAATAAATTTTACATTACTACTCATAGTGTTTAAAAATTCTTTTGATAGTGATTGGGCTGAAAAGGTAATTGCATCTTTTAAAATAAATGTTGAATTGAGTTTTAATGATGTAGCTAACAAGTTTTTATATCATTTCTGGTATTTTGTTTTAAGATACAGTCATTGGTACATTAATAGAGTGAATACCCTCTAAGGCAATAATATTTATTGCAGGCAAATTCTGAACTTGGGGGAATTTGGTCAGTAGGACAAAGAATCTGGCAGAGAGATTTCCCTGGGATCTATACAACTATCAACGCTCACCAGTGGTCTGAGACGGTCCAGCCAATTATGGAAGCACTTAGAGGTAGTGTTTCTTTGTGGTTAAAAATGATATTAGATGAGACCTAGTCCCTAAGTGCTGCAGTGTTGAAGTAATAAAGTAGTGGTGTGTTTTTAAGTAGATATGTTTGATAGGTGAAAAGAGCAGTTTTCAGAATTTTTAGATTTGCCCTAATTATCCTTTTTGTTTTTTAAGATTACATTGGCTGCTATGCCTCCGTTGTTTCTTAATTCTGGATAGAAATTGCTCTTGTCAGTTTTAAAAGAGTTTTTTGCTATTAAAATGAAATCTTGTAATATTCTAATAAATGTAAGGTTTGGGTTTGTAGATATGTGAAAATAGAGACTGCTGTTTGAGTTTTGTCAGCCTCAGCCTTTGACAAGTGTTGTCTTAAGCTTCTGCATTTTATAACTAATCAGTTTAATACATAGATGCTCAAATGCATTTGTAATTACTTTGAAAGATTACAAGCCCACTGTGACAGAGCACTGATCCCACAGTAAAATCTCAGTCCTGCCTCTCTGCATTCTCCCATCCCCTAACATTTGCTTCCAGTCCTCCTGGTTCACTCTTTATAAGATTATATAATGATCTTATTTTATGCTGTGACATACTCTTATTTCTTATTGTTACCTTACTTCCATAGTTAATATCCACCTGTACTGTATGCCTTCCTCCTGTGGAGAAAGTCAGTGAGCAGGAATTTTTTAATAACTGTTCATCACTCTGGTAGGGGATATCCACTTTACACGATAGCAGTACAGCAAAGGTTGTTTCTGAGATTCACATAATTCCCTTGGAATGGTAAAATTCTTAGCAGCATAAAACAGAACAATGTAAGTGACAAAACAGGATGCAGCTACTTGAAATGTGAATGAAATGAACAGACTCCTAAGGCAGGTAGATAGATGGGAAGGGAGGAGTGTGGCAGAAGAGTACACAGGTGTAGCAGGGGCAGTTTTAGAACGTAGCACTGGAAACCTCTTCCTATAAACCCCAAGGAATTGGTGTTATAGTGGACTTTCATAATACCCTTGGGATTCAGCCTTGTGATTGTGGTGGTGCAGTCCCAGGGCATGTAGCTTTTCCTAGTGTCATACACCCGGTTCGTTGGCAGGACTGGGCTTGGGGTTCCTTACTCGTTCAGCAAGTATTCTGTTGTATACCGTCAGGTCCTTAGTTTTATTCCCTCCCAGAGCCTCCTCTCACTGAATTCTATGAGATTGAGAATACCTAGAAAGGCTGTGTAGCATACCATGTGGGAATTTGAACTCTGGATCCACGCTTCCATAGTTTAAATTCCAGGTCTGTCACTTTTGGGGTGACTCCTCCATGTCTCATTTTCCTCATTTGTGAAATGGGATTTGAAATAGTACTTTCTTCAAGTTATAAATGAAGTTATAAATAGTACTTTCTTCAGGTTATAATATATAACATGTACCTTGTTCTAAAGCACTACAGTATTCATGAACATTTCCTGAAACTTTAACAAATCCCCAGATTTATGAGTGGTACTATGGTTTCCTTTGTAAAGTGCAGCCAGGTCAGCATAGTCCCATAACAGATTGGGCTTACTGATGAATTTAATATTTTCTTCTTAACGTATTAGCAACTTGTTTTCTAGTTAAGAACAACCACTTTCTTAGATATTTTCCATTGTGTTCTAAATTAGGCACAGTCCTGTTAGAAAACTGAAAATGGCTTAATTGAAGAGAACCTAGTGAAAACTGTTTTTGCAGGAAACCAACAAGGACTGAGGAAGTACCCAGGAACTAGATAGTGGCTATTCTCCCTTGAAGCCTGAAAGGGCAGTGTTACTGTGGCTGTGAAAAAGGGGCTGCCCCACCGGATAGATACAGAGGATCAGCTGGAGCAAGGCAGGGAAGGGCCATAGGAAATAAATTCCCTGACCTTCCTCCCAGTCTGTGACCTGATAGAGCCCCCATTCACCAAAGCAAGAGAGCTCAGGTGCTACAGGCATTGGTGGCCAACCTCCCTGGCATACAGCATGGCTGGAAAAGACAGAAGTGGATTCGAAGGGATGGGAGTGACTAACTCCTCTTCCCTTCTGTCTCCAGCACTGGCGGTGTTGGATGAGCGGCACCTGAATATTTGTTAAACAACTGAATTTGCATTCTGTTAGCATCTCTGTTTTCACCAAAAATGTATTCCATGAACAGTTTGCCACAGATATTGGATGCTAGTTCACTTTATTCCACCTTCCAGGGTGTCATTCTAGGGAGGGACTGAGGCTACAGACTTCACAACCTGAGGATCACACAGTGACTAGTCAGAATGTAGATGTCATTCATGCCAAGTGGATATTGCAGCTTCTGAGACTAAGAAAACGTAGCCTTTATTTTTGCTTCATCAACTCACTCCTGCCTCCCATTTTATGGTTTTCTTTTCTTTTCCAGTTGTATCTTTTTATTTTTTACTTTTTCTTTTTACTTTTTACTCTCCCTTTTATCTCCTCCATTCTTACTGTATTCCTGTTTTATTCCCCACTCTGAAAATATGACCAGAATATTTGAACCGAAGTAAATGTTTTTAAAATATGTTTGGCTTACCAAATGAATATAGTTTGATGGTATGTACTTTCATTTCCCTAAAAAAGTATATATGTTTTTCATTGTTGGCTCAGTTCTTTTCCATTGACTGTCTGCAGCCTTAAAGAAAAAGTTTCTTGATGTTGTAAAGTCTGTTCAGTTAGAGGCTGGTTAAAGGCAGGAAGGAATCGAGTGGAAAGCCACGGAAGGAGGAGCAGGCGGTGGCTCAGTGAAAGCCGGAGAGGATGTCGGGCTCAGTGTGAAGGGAAGGAATGGACTGTCAGCAGTTTTGAAGGAATGTGAGAAAACAAAGCCTGAGTCTTGGAGCCGTGCCCCATTTTGGTCCTTGTGATACCGTCAACAAGCATGTATTTGGCATATATTTCACTGGATGCTAGGTGTTTCAGGGACTATAAAGATAAGAGATTGCCTTTCCTGTCGAAGTTTGGGATATAATTGAAAAGAAGAGGGTAGGCGGAACAGGATCTGCTGTAGGTGGTAAAGTTGCTTGTTAAAGTAGAAGTGTAAACAATACTGCTAGTTTGGAGAAGGACAGAGATCATAGTGAATTATAAACAGACCTAGGCATGGCAGAGAGCAGACAGGAGGGCATTTCAGGCCACAGAACAGCATGGACCAAAGGCTCCAGAGGGAGAAGGTCTAAGACTTGTCTGAGAGCCAGTGGACTAGTTTGGCACATAGGGTGTCTGAGGGAGTTGGTGTAGTTTGACAATGTCCCAGGAATGGAGAGAAGATTTTAAATACGTTACGGTGTTTGTTTTACATACGTACACTGGCCTATTAAATATGGAAAGTAAAATCCAGACTATTTCCTAAGCATGTTGACCACCAGGTGGAGGAGCTCTTGTGTTACCAAAGAGCACAGCGCAGGAAGATAGGCCAGCTGCTTTCATAGGGCTCAACTCTGCCTTACTCCTGTGTTTGTTTAACGTGAGTTTGTAAGCCTAGGGACAATCCCAAGTGCCATTTTCAGGGAAGGTTTTGTTGCGGATGTTGTTTGACTGTCCCTTCTTAGACTCATTCTTTCAGGGTGGGAATTTAGGATTTTGAACCGTAATTCAGTCAAGAGTTTGATGCAGACTTGAAGAATGCTCCAGTTACAAGATTCGTTCTGTAGCTCCCAGGGGTGGTCCTGTATTAGACGTTTTTCGAAAGGATAGCTGATTATACAAATCAGTTTTCTCCTCCTTTGATTCCAGCATTTGTAAATGAAATAAGATAAGTAAAATTTGTATCCCCGTTGCATAAACATTGCATTTTCTTAGGGTTAGAGCCTTGCGTTTATTAACCTTTTCTATCTTTGTGGTTTTCATTATTATCTGAGATTTTTCATTTGAGAGGAAGTGTAAGAAATGTATTTTTTTATTCAGCAATATTTGAACCTCCTTTACATACTGGCCATATATATTTATATCTATAAGCACAGAAATCTTTGGGTTCGTCTGGTCTTGCTTATGAAAACTGGACAAGGACAGTGGTGTGACTTAACGGTGTGTTTTGAAAATGCCTGCTCCCTTGGTTCACTCTGTGCCAACCTTCCATTCCCATAATAGATGCCACAAGGAGACGAGCCTTTGCCCTGGTCTCTCAAGCGTATACTTCAATAATCGCTGATGATTTTGCAGCCTTTGTGGGACTCCCTGTGGAAGAGGCTGTGAAAGGTATTTTTGGCTTACTTTACTTACAAGGAAAATGGAAAATAGAAGTGTGAATTGTAGGTTCACAGTTTGCTCTGAAACATTTGGAACAGAATATGCTTTTGGAATCCAGGCTGTGTTTGTTTTTTGAAAGGTGATATGAAACAGGTGTTGCGAAACACCCCAGCAAGCACCCTGCCATCAAGCATATTAATAGTTCCATAGCAAGCAAATGTGTGAATATCCACACAGTTAGTTACAAAAATGCATCCTAATTGGCCTCTTTGCTCACATTTGGAACTCCTTATTTCACCCTTATTTGGTAAAGGCAGCGTCATCCCCACATCCCTTTTCAGCCTATTTTTCCTGCCATTTCTGACCCATATCCTAGGCACTTGCTTGCTCCCCACTCACACCTGCTGGTCTCTCCAAATGTACCTTTGCATTTTTATTTCTCAGGTGATGCCCAGACTGATCCTTCCTCTTGCTCATTGCTGTGGAATAGGGTATACACCTTGTTGCTTTGTTTTACCTTGATTGACATTTTTGATTCTCCAGCTGAAGTACGAGCTCCATCAAGCTCCATATCCTCAATTTGCAGGGCCTAGCACAGTTCTAGACATTCAAAGATAGGGTAATGAAAGTTCTTATATTCAGTTACTAAATACTTTTATTTACTCCTACAAACATTTACTCGTTTTGGCTCTCAAAATTGATCCATTATTTATTTTCTAGATATAACGTACTTCAGAACCCATACTCTCAGCTGACTACCTGGATGTGAATCTTGGTACCACCCATCCCTGATGCTAGTAGCTATGTGACTTAGGACAAATCCCTTGAATTCCCTAAACTTCATTTTGCATACCTGTCAAATGATGGCCCTATATCCCTCTTAATAGAATTGTGGTGATTATATAAAATAATCCCTATAAAGGCACGTAATCTTGTACCTACAGGTAAACCTTCTGTATATGGAAACTGTTTTTATCATTGCCATCTTTGTTATTACTGATATGATGGTCCCAAAAGGTGTCATATTAGATTTCCTTATGTTTTTAAACAGTATTGATTAGGTTAATACTATAATGTATTCTTGGCAGAAAACTAACCATCTTTTAGTGATTATAGCAATTATAGCAGCCTAATAGAGTAAAATGAGGGTTTGATACCTGTTTCAGAAATACTTCAGTAAGAAGTTTCCATGCTCTATTATACCTTTCTAATAAAAATGCATGTGAAAGGTTATACTAAACACGTCGTGTCTTCTATACAACTCATGTCATGGACAAGTTGTGGATTTTGTTGGGTGTTTTTATTATTTCCACATCTTTATGTGAAATACTCTTTTTTAGGTATATTAGAACAAGGATGGCAAGCTGATTCCACCACAAGAATGGTTCTGCCTAGAAAGCCAGGTAGGTGGAGCTTTCACCCATTTATGCAACGTTGAACTCTTCTAAGACTGCTTCAGGTTTTCAGGCTTAGATTTTTGATAATTGGATATAAAATTCTGCTATACTAACACAATGGAAAGAACTCATTTTAAATAAAGCATAGTCGACAGGGTAGAATGGAGCTTAAAGGTCACCTACTTTAAACTCTTAAAAATAAATTTCTTTTATATAAACAATTTTATGTAGGTGTTTCATGGTCCTTCTTCCTTCTTATGCCTTAGTTTTTACTAAATATTAATCTCCTATTTTTTTTGAGACAGAGTCTTGTTCTGTTGACCAGGCTGGAGTGCAGTGGTGCAGTCTTGGCTCACTGCAACCTCCACCTTCTGGGTTCAAGCGATTCTCCTGCCTCAGCCTCCCGATAGCTGGCACTACAGGCGCATGCCACCACACCTGTCTAATTTTTGTATTTTTAGTAGAAATTGGGTTTCACCATTTTGGCCAGGCTGGTCTCGAACTTCTGACCTCAGGTGATCTGCCCTCCTCGACCTCCCAAAGTGCTGGGATTACAGGTGTGAGCCATCACAACCGGCCAATCTCCCTTCCTTTTATGGAACCATTTGTAACTAAGCTTGTCCTTAGTATCCAGACAGTTGACATTAAAAAAAAAAAAGTGTTAATATTCAGCTGCCCCCTGACCCCACCCCCGGCCTTTTCTGCTTGCACTCAAGTCACATGGGTGCTTTTCCTGTGGCTTTCACTTTCACCAAGTTAACTTCTCTAGCCTTCCTTTTAAGGTCTTAATTTCTATGACCTGTTCTCGTTGTGTTAATCTGAATTCTCAGCCCCTCAGTCTTGCTGTCTGAAGTGAACCACACTTGTTCCCACCTGGTTGTTCCTCTTCCTCCTGATGACCAGGGATGTCCTTTTCCGCCAGGTCTTCAGAGCCAGGCCTAGTACCCACTTCCATACGCCCTCCTGCATCCATGTCAGATTTCCTTCCACCTACTCTGAATGCCTATTGTTTAGACACTGTTGAACATACAGCAAAGGATTCTCAGTATGCTCAGCCCTTTGAGGTACAAAGAGTTGGAAGACATGATCCCACTCAAGTGAGATAGTGGGGAAGAGTAATATAAGAAAGACTTACAATGAACACAGTTGCTATCCCTGTTTGAGAAACAAATGGCCCTAAATGCATGTTTTCTGAAAATAGCATGTTCTGTGAGAGGTCTTAACAGTGACTTCTGTAAATTGAGCTGAACATTTTTTTTTTAATTTAGTTGCAGGGGCCCTTGATGTTTCCTTTAACAAGTTTATTCCCTTATCAGGTATGTATTTTCATATGCACATGTTTTACATGTCTCATTGTTCCTGATTTCCTTTTTGTTGTGTATATGTATATGTGTGTGTGAGTGTGTGTGTATATATTCCTTTTCTCACCTCACCTCGTAAACAGAGGTTGCATTTCATAAATGTGTAGTAATACATCTGGCAACAAGAGTGAAACTGGGCTCCCCAGAGCTTGCCTTGAGGTGGTGGCCTCCTCTGGGCCAGCTGCAGAGCCTTCTCACTCTCATGTCAGGGAACCCTGCCAGAGCTGCTCACCAGCACTGTTACTCAGAAGGCATCCTCAGGCTGATATGTAGTAACTTAAATGTTGGAATGTAAATTCCTTGAGGTTCTTTGTGGGTTTTTTTGTTGTTGTTGTTGTTCATTGACAATTTAATATTCTTCAGTGATGCCTGGGGCATAGGAGGCACTCTAATTATTTCTTGAATTTAATGTTGCATGGGTAAGGACGTTTTCAAGAAGAGCTGTGATCTTTTAAAAGAAATGCTGCATGATAAAAGTTTCTTTAACCTTTACATAGACTGTTTCAATAACAAAACATCAGACATGTCTTTACTACCAGTTAGGTAAAACCATACTCATAAAAATTGAGATTTCTTGGCTTGCTTTTCAAAAATACCCAGGCCTCCATGATGTAAGGTTTTGTCTAAAACCAGGACAAATCTAAGAACATTAACTTACTGTTAAAAATTGAAGGCATTAGTAAAGGTGAGTGTTGAGGCCAAACCTTTGTTACAGTGGTATCTAACTTGAAGCATGTTTGTTTCTTTAACATACAGAGCCTGCTCCAGTTCCCCCAATACCCAATGAACAGCAGTTAGCCAGACTGACGGATTATGTGGCTTTCCTTGAAAACTGAATTACCACTCTTGAGTTCAAGATTCATCTTCAGAATCCTGTATACTGACAAATATAGAAATGTAAAGTTTGTATTTTCAATTTATTGGATGGATTAAGCACCTCAGCATTCCTTACTATGTGATAAAATACATGTAATATAAAATATACTATACACATTTTGTCCTTAAACATTATGCAGAACAGTTGCTGAAACAGTTCTCAGTTTGTAATATTTAATAATCTGGATGGAGCCTGTCAGTATTACAGTTAGTTTGTTTTCTAGTGACTCATAAAATAAGATTTCCTGTTTCATGTAGAATAGTGCTTGTCAACTCTCTTTTCTCTGCCCCAGCACATGCCACACTCTTATCTGTACCATTGGTTGATAGTTGCAATTCATTTGGATTTGAAGAAAGACTGTCCTCAGGCATAGTATTTGAATTGCTGGGGATTATGATTCACCCTCTTTGGAGAATATACTTTCTTTTCACCCCCCACGTCCGGAGAGCTACTAATGTAAAATACAGAAACATAGTAGAGGAACAAATAGACCATTTCCATACTAAACCAGTTTGTTAACTTTAAATTTTTTCCAATAGTGTGAGTGTATCCATTGCTGGCAGTGGAGGGCTTGCCATGAAAATGCAACCTATTTAAGGCATTCATGAGAAGTATTAAGTTGTGCTGTCTCCTTTTACAAGGGAAAACTTAAGTGTGGAATGCATTCTATGGGGAAAGAAGCTATGAAGATGCATGAGACACTTTGTACAACTATCCTGCAGCCCATTGGTTGCTTCTTTTTATCCCTTGGCTCAAGTTCTGCCCTTTGGAGAAATGCTGAGCAAGTCTTTTATTCTCTGTGTGACAGCCCTCTGAATATTTGAAGTTGTTTGTTGTAACTTCAGGTTATAACAGCCCTTAGTTCATTTATTCTGCATTTGTTCAATAAATATTTAACTGAATTCTTCAACTATTTCATTTAAGGTAGTTTGTAGAAATTTCACTATCTTAGTCTTTCTGTGGACACAGTCTATTTCGTCATTGTCTCAATATGAATTTCTTAATTAGAAATGAGCTATATGGTGAATCTGTGTAGTGATGATTACATTATTTATTTTAAATGCATTTTGGTGGCTATTTCAGTTTTTCTTAACCTATATGGGAATACTTTTTGAACTGCAATTTTATTTAATCTGGATAGGTAAGTCATATTAAAATTCCTTGTTTTACAGTTGAGGAAATGGAAATTCAAGAAGTCAGAGGATCAGTAGAGTGATCACGAGAATGACAGAGCCAGGTTTTTAACTTCCAGGTATTAAGTACAAATTGTATCCATGGTTATTTTTAAAAGCAGATTAGAGTCAATCCAAATGTTCATTAATAGCGGATTGGTTGAATAAACAACAGTGTAGACGATGCAGCTATAAGAGGACTGAATATCTCTATACTGAACTTGAATGATCAGAGTGAGAACATATAAAGTACATGTAGTTTGCATGCGTATTTGGAGGGTAACAAAAAGAGAATGATTACAATTATATATACATGCATATTTCCTTATATTTCAAAATGAAGCAATTGAGGGATATATACAAAATCAGTAAAATAGTTCCCTAAAGAGGAAGGAGAGGACAGTGAACTACCACATAGAGAAAAAATAATCTCAAGTGACTCAAACACAGTATTTCAATTTTCCATTGTCAGTGAGGTGTATCTTGAGAGTTGGCCCTCCATATATGTGGGTTCTACATCTGATTCAACCAACTGGCTCAAAAATATATGAAAAAAAAGTGATTAAAAAAATACTCATAACAACTATATATTGCATTGTATTAGGTGGTTAAATCTATAAAGTATACAAGAGAATGTGTATAGGTTATTTGCAAATACTATGTCTCATCCGCAGATTTTGTATACTTGGCAGTCCTGAAGCCAAGTATACCCCCTGTGGATATTGAGGGGTAATTGTATTAGACAAAGTAGCCCTCAAGGCAAGAAGCATTGTTAAAGGTAGTGATTTTTAATGAAAAAAGTTGCATATAGTTTCCTTCTGTAACAAATTGCCACAAACTTAATGGCTTAAAACAACACAGATGTATTATCTTACAGTTTTCCAGTTCAGAAATCCGAAATGGGTCTCACTGGGCTTACGTCAGTAGGACTGCATATTTTTCTGGAGGCTCTAGAGGACAAGCTGTTACCTTGCCCTTTCCAGCTTCTAGAGGCCACCCACATTTCTTGGCTCATGGCCCTGTTTCTCCACCTTCAAAGCCAGCAACATTGGGTAGAGTTATTTTCACATTGCTCGCTCTATGGTTCTCCCTTCTGCCTCCTTTTCCGCTTTTAAGGACCCTGTGATGATATTGGGCCCACCTAGAAATTCAGGATAATCAGTCTATTTTGAGGTAAGCTGATTAGCAATCTAGTTCTGTCTGCTATGTTCCTTTTCCCATGTAACCTGAGATTCTACCAATTAGAATATCAACATCTTTGGAAGTTCATTATTCTACCACAGAGGTCAGTCCAAAAGGCAATAGGAATATGCAGCAATTCGAAATTGATAATCAAAATATAATCAAGTGGAAGTTGACAGAACTAAAAGGAGAAAAGAGTCATCTATAATCATACTGGAAGACATTAATATACCTCTCATATTAGCTGATGGCATGAACAGACAGTATCAACAAGAACATAGAAAAGGTGACAGACTTGATCTAATTAGAATACATAAAACACTAGCCATCAGTGACAAAGTGTATATTCATTTTATGCTGTATAAATGATTTACCAAAATTGAATACATAAAAGACTATAAAGCCCTAATACATTACAGAGTAGAAATCAAGAAGTGCATTCTCTGAAAACAGTAGGATTAAGCTAGAAATCAGTAAAGCCCGTAGAAATTACTAGGAAATCTCTAACTGCTTAGAAATTATGTAGTTGGCTGGGCATATTGGCTCACACCTGTAATCCCAGCACTTTGTGAGGCTGAGGCAGGAAGATCATAGAGCTCAGGAATTAAAGACCATGCTGGGCAATATAGACCCCTGTCTCTACAAAAAATATAATTTTTAAAAATTAGCTGGGCCTGGTGTATGCCTGTGGTCCTAACGACTTGAGAGGATGAGGCAGGAGGATCACTTGAACTTGGGAGGTCAAAGCTGCAGTGGGCCGTGATCATGTCATTGCACTCCAGCCTGGACAACAGAGTAAGACTCTGGCTCAAGGAAAGAAAGAAAGAAATTATGTGGTATACTTCTAAAATTACCCATGGGACAAAAAAGAAAATATAAATTAGAAATATTTAAGAAATTTATCCAAGGCTAAGATTGGAGATAAACGTGTAGACTTAAAAGCAATTACTAGAAAAGAAAAAAGACTGAAAACCAGTAATCACAAATCAATTACAAATAAAGTTGAAACATTAAGGCCAGAAATCAGTGAAATAGTAAATAAAAATACAGTAGGAATAAAATCAACAAAACCACAAATTGGGATTTTGAAAAGAAACAAAGTTGTTAAGTCTCTAGCAAGAATAATGAAGAGAAAACACAAATTACATACAGCAGTAGTAAAAAAGCAAAACGTAATAGGGCTGGGTGTGGTGGCTCATGCCTGTAATCCCAGCACTTTAGGAGTCTAAAGTGGGTGGATCACTTGAGGCCTGGAGTTCCAGACCAACCCCACCAACATGGAGAAACCCCATCTCTAATAATAGAAAAAATACAAAATTAGCCGGACATGGTGGCATGTGCCTGTAGACCCAGCTACTTGGGAGGCTGAGGCACAAGAATTGCTTGAACCCAGGAGGCAGAGGTTGCAGTGAGCCGAGAGTGTGCCACTGCACTCCAGCCTGGGCGACAGAGGGAGACTTCACCTCAAAAAAAAAGGAAAAAAAAAGTTGGTAATAGGATTTTGTGAACAATTTTATGCCAAGAAAAAAACTTACATGGACAAATTCTTTGAAAAATGCAACTTAACAGAAATAAAACCAAGAAATCTGACTATGCTTATCTGTTAAAGAGAATGACTTGGTTACTAAAATCCTCTCTAAAACACAACACCCATATAGGGTCACTGAGAAATTTATCCATGCATTTAAGAAAGAGCAATAATTTTACACAAATTTTTCCAATTAATAAGTACAGTCGAAAAATTGCCAGCTGATTTAAAGAGGCCACAATTTTAAAAGAAAAATATAGATCAATATACTCATGAAGATTGATGCAGAAATCCATAACAAAATGTCAGGATTCATCAATATTTCAAAAGACTGTTACGACCAAGTGGAGTTTATTGCAGCATTTAAAAGGCAGTTTAATATTAGAAAGTGAGTGTAATTGACCACATTAACAGAACAAAAAGAGAAGGATCATGCAGTGATCTAAAGAGATGCAGGAAAAGCGTTTGATAAAATTCAACACTCATTCATGATTTAAAGAAAAACTCATAGTAAATAAAAGTAAAAGAGAATGTCCTTTTTCTAATAAGAGTATCCATGGAAAACCTACGGCAGATCTCACATGTAGTGGTGGATTACTGAAAGCTTCCCACTTGATACTGAGATCAAAGGAAGTCTGCTATAACCACCTGTATTCAAAATTGTACTGAAGATCTTAGTTCATTAAGTAAGAAGAAGGCATGGGGATTAGGAAGTAAAATGAGTATTATTTATAGATGTGATTTTGTGTTTAGGAAACCTAAAGAATCTAACAAACTATTAAAAATGAAGAAATTTATTGAGATTGCTGAAAATAAGATAAACATGCAAAAGTCATTGTATTTCTATACAACAATGAATGAATATAAGATGAAACAAAAATAATGTTTCCAATAGCATTAAACATATCAATAGCTAAAAATTAAGAAAAGTGCAAAATTCATACAAAGGAACTATAAACATTAAGAAAATTAAAGATACCTAATCTCCTATTCAAATATTGATCTAAATATTCTGTGTATTTGCTGTTTTAATTGCAAAGGAATTTTTCTCACTGGAAATTGACAAGCTGAATTTAAAAGTTACAAATCACTGTAAGAGGCCACAAATATCCAAGGCAATCTTTACAAAGGACATTAGATGACATGACCAGAGATCAAGACTTTTAAAGTTACATTAGTGAAGACGCCTTGGTACGGGCATAAGGATAAAGAAAGGGACTAATGGAATACAGAAAGATCCAAACAGACCTCAAATAAAGTCACATCAGAAGTGACCTTTGTCGTCAATGGTAACATTGCAATACAGGGAGCAAGGAGGGACAAGATTATTTACTTTAATAAATTGTGCTATTTAATTAGATATCTCTTAGAAAATATAGGGTTTTTTTTTTTTTTTTTGCTCCAATGCATCATAGACATAAAATTATAACACTTTAAGGAAAATGTTGGAGAATATTCTTCCAAACTTAGGATAAATGCTAAAATTATTAACCATACAGGTAAAGATTAAATTAGCCTATATTAATCATCATAACTATTTATTAAAAAGATACCCACCATTAATAGAATAAAAAGGCAACTTACCAACTGGGAGAAGAAAATTTAATAGATATAGGAGATAATAAAGAAGATATTTTGTTTACATTTAGAAAATATAAAGAACTACAAATTGGAGGAGAATCCAAGATGGCCAAATAGGAACAGCTCTGGATTGCACTTCCCAGCGATAACACAGAGGGTGAGTGATCACCACATTTCCAAATGAATTTTTACTGCCCACAGACCAGGAGATTCCCAGGCAGAAAAGTGCCATGAGTCTCCAGCATGGCTGTTTCAGCCGGCACAGCAGGTCTCCACACAAAAACACAAATCCAGGTGCCATTTCAACTGGTGACTGGAACGCCTGGGAGACAGTCGCCCATTCAACTGAAAAAAAGGGGGCTGAAACAGGGAGCCAGGTGATCTGGCTAGACTGGTCCCACCTCCACAAAGACAGCAATCTGAAACGCTCTGGATTGAGAGTTTCACAGCAAGCACAGCTGGACCCGGGACAATCCAGCTCTGTGGGGGGAAGGGCATCTGCCTTAATGGGCAAAACAACTGGCTAGCATCAAAATGGCAGGATGAAATTCACATATAACAGTGTTAACCTTAAATGTAAATGGGCTAAATGCCCCAATCAAAAGACACAGACTGGCAAATTAGATAAAAATCCAAAACCCATTGGTGTGCTGTATCCAGGAAACCCATCTCACATGCAAGGATACACATAGGCTCAAAATAAAGAGATGGAGGAAGATCACCAAGCAAATGGGGAGCAAAAAAAAAGCAGGAGTTGCAATCCTAGTCTCTGATAAAATAGACTTTAAACCAACAAAGATCAAAAGAGACAAAGAAGAGCATTACATAATGGTAAAAATATCAATGCAACAAGAAGAGCTAATGATCCTAAATATATACGCACCCAAAACAGGAGCACCCAGATACATAGAGCAAGTTTTTAATGACCTACAAAGAGACTTAGACTCCCACACAATAATAGTGGGAGACTTTAACACTCCACTGTCAATAGTAGACAGATCAACAAGACAGAAAATTAACAAGGATATCCAGGACTTGAACTCAGACCTGGACCAACCAAACCTAATAGACATTTACAGAACTCTCCACCCCAAATCCACAGAATATACAATCTTCTCAGC
Source organism: Cacajao melanocephalus (assembly GCA_963573385.1). Taxonomy (NCBI): domain Eukaryota; kingdom Metazoa; phylum Chordata; class Mammalia; order Primates; family Pitheciidae; genus Cacajao; species Cacajao melanocephalus. The sequence goes on from CAUYLG010030511.1 coordinate 174,177, forward strand.
ACCACATCACACCTACTCTAAAATTGACCACATAATTGGAAGTAAATCACTCCTCAGCAAATGCAAAAGAACAGAAATCATAACAAACAGTCTCTCAGACCACAGTACA